>JAJEJO010004320.1:0-14410 GCA_020662805.1 Glaucomys volans | reverse complement strand
GAGGGGGGGGCGGGTGGGGGGTAAAATTAATAACAGAGTGTGTGACAGATACCATTGCCCTGTGTACATGCATGAACGCACAGATGGTGTGACTCTACTTTGTGTACAACCAGTGAAACAATAGCTGTACTCCATTTGTGTTCAATGAATCAATAAGTAAATAAAAAAAAAAAACTGCTACAGTGGTGGGTTTTGACTTGTCTCCAGAGTCTTGCTTTCCTCATCTGTAATAGTAAGATAAATAGGAAAATGATGATAATTCGTAGACAGACTATTTTTTTGCTGCCTTAAATCAAACCTGGGCTCCTTTCTCAGGATCCCTTTTTCTTGCACCCCTGTTCAGAGGTAGTTAAGTCTGCCTCCACCTGGGCACACCAGGGTTAGCTGGTGTGGTATGCAGCCACATAGTTTTCCGTTGTCATTTCCAAACCATTTTCTCCCATCCATTTGGCAAAAACCCAGCAAAGGACTATGTTCTTCTCTGAACCCTGTAACATTAAGACTCTCTCTTTCTTTTCAAACACCTCCCCACTCCCATTGTCCTTCCCCCACTTATTTTATCCTGGCGACTTCAAAGGCCACCTGGACAATCTGTCAAGTAACCTGATCTCTTAGCTCCTTGACCTTATTTTCTGATCTACCCCAGATTTCCAGACTGGTGCTGAACTAAAACTGAGACTGGAGTTGCTGACTAGTCACAATATATTTTTAGATTTTCTCTACCCTCCTCCATCTGACCTTAATCATTTTATCTTTTTTTTCCACTTCCTTCCAGTAATTAACCTCAACCTCTGAAACCATCATTAGAAAGATGCTCTCGGAGTGAACACTCCGTGGTCCCTCTGTGGGGGATGTCACTGAGGATGGGGTCATAGCCTCCTGCTGGTCGACATTTGCCCTCATTTCCAGAGGGCTGTACATCTGGCCTCCTCCAAGGTTACCCCCATAGCCCCCTGCCCCCATGGAGTGTCAGAGTGATTCCACCTGGGAAGCAGAATAGGAATCTCCGTTGAGCTCGGGCATCCACACAAACATGTCTCCGGATCCTGAGAGATTGAAAGAACCGCCAGAGCCTGCAGAGGAAGGGGATGTTGGGGAGCTTGCGTCGCTGTGCCTGCCCCCCGCCCCCGTGACTGACACACCCGTCTTGACAGCATAGATGTTTGCCTCCTCTTGGAATTTTCCAATTTTTTTCTTATACCGAATTCGCTTGTTACTGAACCAGTTGGAGACCCGAGAGACGGTGATGCCGCACTTCTTGGCAAGCTCCTCCTTAGCCTCTTCACTAGGATATGGGTTACTCAGGTGGGAATAGAAATACTCATTTAGGACCTCAGTGGCCTGTTTGCTGAAGTTCCAGCATTTCCGTCTGGCATCCAGGAAGCAGGAACGCAGGATCATGAGGGCCTCACAGGTACTCTGCTTGAGCTGCATCTGATGGCACTCAAGTTTCGGTGGATGATGCCATGCGTTCCATCTCCTTGGGAGCCACAGGCCGTGTGTGGCTTTGCTCCCTCAGCAGGTTCATGACATGGGCTGTGAACTCATTACATGCCTGCTCATACTTCTCCAGCTCTGAGTGGTAGATGTAGCGGATCTGGGCAAGCTTGCTTCGGTAGTCCGAGTGTTTGATGGAGTTGTCAGGGGACACGCCACCCCCAGAGGCTGCAGCAACTGCTGCTGAGCCTCCCCTCTTCTCAGGCCCAGCCACACCCTCTGCCAGAAGCACGTTGTCCAAGCGCATCAGCTGTAGGTCCACCAGCTCCTCCTCTTGGGAGCTTGGAATGCTGAGGCCGGTTTTCTCCTTGATCTCACACAGGACACTAAAGAGAGCAGGCTTCATTCTGTGGCAGTTTAGGGCGTGTTTCTTGGCCTGGGCCTCATCCAGGCTCTGGTCGGTGGTGGTCATTATCTGTTGCAGAATGTCCCCGATTGTCTTGCTTTCCTCGGCCTCCCGGGATCCCCGCTACCCCCACTGGGGTCTCCACATCCTCAGGATTTTACAATACAGTCAAGAGTGGGGAACCCCTCCCATTAAAGATCTGGGCAGGGTTGGAGAACAGGTTGGGAGTGTGATGGGTGGGGGGTGGGAGTCACGGGAAAGGGGCAGTTGTCTCCTCACTTGTAAACTTGTAGTTTCACAGAAAAAAAAGAAAAACAATGCAGTTTTAAATAAAGAATTTTCGAAAGATGCTCTCAATTTCCCAACACTCGACCTACAGACCTACCTGTCCCTGCCCTGACCTTTTTTTCTCATGCCCTCTTTACCTTACTCAGGTACTTTACATGGATGACAGATTGCTTTTCTCTTCCATCTTTTTCTTGAAACCAGGTTCTTCCCATCAGCATTTTAACATGCTCAATTTTCTCTGTACTAAACACAGATAAGCAAAAATAATGCTCCACTCCCAACTTCCTTTCCTGACACTATATCCCCTCTCTGCTGAGCTTCCTTTTACCATCTACCCTTTTGTAAGAGTTTTCTAGGTTCCTTGTCTCCATTTCCATTTCAATTCACATCAAAACTAATGATTAGCAGCTGGGTGAAGTGGTACACACCTGTAATCCCAGCAACTCAGGAGGCTGAGGCAGGAGGATAACAAATTCAAGGACAATCTCAACAATTTAGTGAGGCTCTAAGCAACTTAGCAAGACCCTGACTCAAAATAAAAAATAAAAAGCACTGGAAAATGTGGCCCCTGGGCTCAACCCAGTACCAATAAATAAATAAATAAATAAATAAATAAATAAATAAATAAAGTGGTGGTTTCATTTCTAGTTCTGTGAGGAATTTTCATACTACTTTCCAGAGTGGTTGCACCAATTTGCAATTTCATCAGCAATATAGGAGTGTACCCTTTTCCCCTTATCCTTGCCAACATTTATTATTACTTGTATTCTTGATAATTGCCATTCTTCCTGGAGTGAGATGAAATCTCAGTGTAATTTTAATTTGCATTTCCCTCATTTCTAGAGATGTTAAACAGTATAGTGATTCCTCAGAAAACTAGGAATGGAACCACCATTTGATGCAGTCATCACATTCCTTGGTAGATACCCAAAAGATTCAAAATCAGCATAGTACAGTGATACAGCCACATCAATATTTATAGTAGCTCAATTCACAATAGCTGAGTTACGGAGTTAACCTAGGTTCCCTTCCCTTAGACAGATGAATGGATAAAAAAAGTGTGGTACATATACACAATGGAATATTACTCAGCCATAAAGAGGAATGAAATGATGGCATTTGTCATTAAATGGATGGTATTGGACACTATCACTAATGAAATAAGTCAATCCCCCCAAAACCAAAGGTTGAATGTTTTTATTGACATGCAAAAGCTAACCCACAAGAAAGGTGGGGAGGGGAAGAATAGAAGTTCAGTAGATTAGGCAAAGGAGCATGAAGGGAAGGGAGGGGAGTTAGGAAAAGGAAAGACAATGGAATGAATTGACATAACTTTTCTGTGTATATATAAGAATACACCACAGTGGATCCCATCATTGTGTATATCCACAAGAATGGGGTCCTAATTAGAATAAGATATATTCCATGCTTGTATAATTATATTAAAATGAACTCTACTGTCATGTATTTCTAAAAAGAACAAAAACATCCCACCAATACTACTGGCTTGATAAGATGACCAACACACACCAAGCTTCTAAACCCAAGGGCTATCTTTCAGCTCTCTATGACTTGCTATTGCACTAGCCTTTCTTGGTGTTGACTGTCCAGTTCCAACCCTCTAGAACCATGCTTTCTAGCTTCTGACATGACATCTTCCTGATGTTCCTCCAACATCTTCATCCACTCTCTTTGTGACCTTAAATACTAGAAGTAGGGTTTAATATTGTATTAGTCAAGGCTGAGTTGTAAGAACCTATACTTTTTACTCTTGTATTCATGTTACTTTACATTTATGTTGAGGTTGTCTCATCCATCCCCATGGATTCAGTTAATGCATGATGACCCATTAATATAAACCTTTATCCTCACTTCTCACGTAGATCTGACTGCTTACCTGCCACTTTTGCTTGGATCATTTTAGATATCTTGATCTCAATACATCCAAAATGCTCAGTTTCATTCTTTTGCAATGTCCTCTGTACCATCCACCCAATTCCACAGATCAGCAACCTAGGAGCCAAATCTGACCTTCTTCTCCTCCATGTCTGTATATTCAGTCTATCAACAAGCAAATCATCTTCCAAATCTGTTCTCTTTTGACTGCTACAACCTTAGCCCAAGTGGCCATCATTTTGCATTTGTCTCTATTATGTAGTCAGTCAAGAACCTTCAAAATGTAAATTGACCATGCCTCTTGCCTGGTCTTAGGTTGAAGACCAAACTCTTTTTTGTGACCTGCAAGACCCTTTTTGTGTTTCCTCATGGCTTAATTAATTGAATATTCATTTTAAGAAATGAATGCAAACACTGTTCAAAGCACCCTGGAAATTGAAGTGAACAAAAGAAGAATTGAAGTGAGGGCTCCCTGCCCTCATGGAGCCATGGAGTATTTCTATTAGTGGGAGAGATCGACAATTAAAGTATAAAAATTAATTTTTCAGAGTGATAATTACTACGAAGGAATATTAAGCAATATAAAGGGTTAAGGAATAAAATTGCAAAGTAGGTAGAGAAAGCCTCCCTAGCTCTCTGGTCTAGACTGACTGATCTTTTAAATACTTTCCAATGTATAAGGCTACCCTAGGACCTTTATGTATGCCCTGGATTCTTTCTGCTTGTTCCTCCTTTTCCAGCAGTACTCTCTTCCTCTTCCTTCTTCAGTACTCCATAGGCTGTTCTCCACTCCTCTCACGGAACCTAGTTTTCTCTAATTTCAAATAGAGTCTGAATTCCCCTCTTGTAGGATTAACTTCCTGGCCCCCTAGATCAAGTTGAACTCTGATGTATGCTTGTGATCATGTCCTTGTCTTCATGTTGCCAGTTGAGATTTGTGTTAGTTATAGGTGGCTCTGCACCTCCAGTGGAATCTTCACCGTACCTTGTATTATCACTAAAACTTTTAAAGTTAAAAATTCTAACAACTAGAATCTTCTTAAATATTAATCTGAATGGATTATTCATGTTCTTTATAAATCTAGTTATTTTCTGTGTAAAAGCAAGAAATGTTTATTTCTTGATTAGTATAATAGTTAATTATAAATTTACCTAAGTTCTCCATTACATTTAACATAAATTTATGAAGTAATATGTCATTAAATGTTTTAAATTATAATCACAAATGTAAGGACTTAATTCTCTCAGGGCACAGTTAAAGGGAAACCTACGACTAAAAATAATTTCTTAGGCACTTCAACACTACTTTTAAAACTAATTTATCTGAACTTTCTGGTGTAATGGGCCAGATTATCAAATAAACCATATTTACACAAATATAATCAATCAAATTATCTATACATTCCAATTAAAATTATATTATCAATAAGCATTTAAACTCAACAAGTCTATTTTAGTCATTTTTGTCAACACTGTGAACAAACAACTGAACAAGAACAACATAGAGGAGAAAAAGGTTTTTTTAGCTCATGGTCTGAGAGGTTCAGTTCATGATCAGTCAACTCCATAGCTTTGGGCCCAAGCAGAATGTTATGGCTAGAGGGCATGGTGGAGGAAAGCAGCTCAGTATATGCCATCAGAAAAAAGAGAGTTCCGCTCACCAGGGAGAAAATATAAACCCCAAAGGCATAACACCGCCATAACCTACTTTCTCCAATCATATCCTACCTGCCCGTAGTTACCAAAAAGATAATCCATATAAGTGGATTAATCTACTGATTAGGTCAAAGCTCTCATAATCTAATCGTTTCACCTCTGAATATTCTTACATTATCTTGCCATGAGCTTTTGGGGGGCACCTCACATCTAAACCATAGCAAAGTCCAATGGGTCAATGAGCTTAACCATTTTATACACCTTAAATCAACATTTGTCTACCAGTATGTCTCAAAATCTGAGGCTCTCAGCCCTTGGGGCAGGCAGGTGCGGATTGAGATGGCCACAGTCATTGGACTGATTGCACCCTGTCAGGAGCCACCCCGTAGAGTGGTCCAAACCACTCTAGTTAGTAATACCACATTTCTTTGAAATACCATTTGTCCCATGATATGGTAAAGGTCAGGAGCCACAAATCACACACACACACACACACACACACACACACACTCGCGTGCGCGCGCACACACATGGATTGCAGAGTCTTCCAAAGATGAAAGCAAAAGTGTTAATTACCATCGGTGTTATTATGTACTAACAGTAACACCTATTTTACTGATTCTAGGCTTATTTCCAAATTTCCCAGGATGTAAAAATTCTTCCTCAAATAAGGAGAACAGATTTTTCCATCTCTGGCCAGCTGAGATCACTGGCCTAAGACACAAGATTCTGATGGATTTGGCTACACATCTAGAATAATTCTACCTGAGCTGCGGATTTAAAAGCTGAGCCCTCTTTTAGAGTCAGGCTCTGCCTCCTTGCCCGGTTCTTAAACTATAAACCTCCCTCACAATTAAATGCCTCACTTGGGTTGCCCTACTTCCCCTACCTAGACTGAAACCAAACCCTTTCCTATCACATGGAAAATTCTTCACTCCTTATGTCTTGGTTTCTTCTTCCTCTCTCACTCTTATTGTTCTATGTTTTTTTTTAATACATTGCATTAGGAAAGCATTAACTTTACAGTCAAGTCCTTTATTACCTACTTATCTAGGTTTCCATCAGGGCCAAGACATTGTGGCCTACACTCGCCCTCCAATCTCTACTGAGTGGCACAGGGTAATTCCATAGTAAACCTATCGTGAGCAAATAAAGGACACCTAATTGTCCAGAGAAGGAATGGTGCACACTAAAATATTAGAGAACTGAATCAATGGGCTATTAGGCAACATTTCATGGTTCTTCAAATCTGGAGATATCTGCCATACAATTAAAAAATTCATTTTATAAGATCATGCAGGTGGTACATCAAAGGGTACATCCCTTCAACAGACACTTGACCCTAGCAAGCATCTAATTGCCCTCTTAAAAATGAGCAAGACAAAATAGTAGGTCAGTGTAGACATGTACAGCATCAAACACAGTATACGTTCTAGTGAGCTTGAGTAGCATGCTCTTGTTATCATAGACCAATGAGATAGTCACTGATGTTGCCTATCTTGCCACCTGCACCTTGGAGGTTGCTCAAGGACACCTGGTCTGGTCTCTGAGGAAACTATCACTACTGTGGAAATAACATCCAGCCTCAAGCAGCCCTGCAAAGGAAAAGGCATATGGCTTATGAGCCCAGAGTACTAGGAATCACAGAGCGTTTGTTCTCTGCTTCTCCCTCCCACACACTCCACCAACCCTCTCCTTTCTTCATCTGCTCCCTTTCAGCCATCCTTCTGGTCTTTGATCCAGGATCATCACCTCCAATTCTTTCCAACTCCCCTCTGTCCTGGCCCCTCATACTGGTATAGATGCCTCTGCCCTAGCCTACCAAAGCATGATACTTTCTGCTTTTTTCCTACTTATCCACCTACTTATTTCCTTTATAGATTGTGGATTACATGATGGCAAGAATGACAAATGACTTATGAAAAAAATGGTCATCATTCACAGTGCCTCACTTAGCCAGATCCATAGCAGCTGTTAAACCGTTATTGAATGAATGATTTTTTCTAACCACTTGCTTAGGCAGACACTTTTCAATAATCATTGGCCTTCACACGAAGAAATGTGTCTAAGGAGAGGGCTGCTGGACAAAAGAGGAACATGTGACCCCCTTACAAGTTCTGATTTTCACTATAAAGTGATGAACTGGTGTTCTGGCTTATATAACAGCTTCTGGACACTTAATAAACATGAATCCATTCCCAAGAGAGAAATCAGGTTTGGCCAGGACCCACTGGATAACAATATTCTCTACTTTCATCAGCAGCCTCGCTCCACCTAATGCCCTCTCCATCTGCATCCCTTTCTGAGCTCAAGCTTTGCTTTGGAAATATTCATGCACAGGAGGAAAAAGTGAATCAAGACTGAACCTGAAGGCAATTCTGTACTGAAAAAGATGAGCAGGCAAATGATAAAAAGCGGCTTACACAAAGACTGCATTCATCAGAGGTGTCCTGACGTTAGATTTTTATTCAATTTAGTAGCTGTGTAGCTATTTAGTTCCTTAATGCTATGATCTAAATTTATTCTAAACTGAATCTGTAAAGAGTTTAACCTATGATGAAAAAACAGCTTGTCTTACTGGTTTCATCCCAGGAATCTATTTTCACCTTAGATGAAATATCATACAGGGCTTTATTTTCCTTTTTTTTCCCAGAACCTTGGAGTTTAGTGAAAATGAAACTTAAAGCAGAGGTGGGAAAAATATGGAAGAGGCTCTCACTGCTGTCTGGGGAGGGTAGAGCCCAGGGGAGGGAGCATGATGCACTCAGGGCCAGGCCCTTGTCTCCTCGCGACTTTATTCTGAGCTTAGTATCTCTAAAAAATATGCTAACAAAAAAGAAATAAATTATCAGGTCTTCAGAGGAAGACAGGTTTTATCCTGTCGTTATTTCAAGAATGGACCCAGGTTATTGTTATTTTAACAATAACAATGGTGTGCGACTTGAGTAACCACTACTGTTATTGCATGTTTCCAACATGCAGACCCTGTGCTAAATCCTTGCTGTGCCTGTGTCCCACTTAATCCTTGTCATGATCCTGTGAGTTCAGCACTCATGCCATTGCCCTCTGAGGCGTTGAGATGTTAAACAACTTGCTCAAAGTCAGGGGAAAGGAAGCGGCCATGCCAAGACTTATGTCCACGTCTATCTGATTCCAAAGTTCATGCTCTTTACTCCCACGGTGTCCCAGCTTCTACAAATCAGGTCAAATGCTTGGTAAGTGCTGGGTTCAAATCAGTGGCCACTGTCAGTGACCTGTCCCAGACTAGTCTGTTGTGGTTTCTATAGTTCTTTGAAGTCACTACCTCAAAACTTGCTGGTGATAGCTCAGTGATCATTCTTATAAGACAGCCCTGGCCAAAAGTAGGATTGATATAACAAAAATGCTTCCCAGGGAAACTGGAGACAAGAGCCACTCCAAATTAACCAAGGGGAAAATGTGGTCTTTTCTGCTTCCCATGTCAACTGTTCTGAGCACTTTAAAGGAAGAAAGACATACATGTGAGAGACCATGTTATATTCAGGGTGAAACAGAGTAGTGAACACTGATATAAGGCCAGCAACTAGAGTTCAGTGGAAATCAAACAGGTACCTTTGCAGAAAAAGAAACCCAATCACATAAAATCAGTATGTATAATTTAACATTTTATTCCATGAAACAATTTTTTATTCAACAAACACTTGAGTGTTTAGTCTACTCTGTAGAATGCTCCATTCTCAATGCTGGAGAATTTTTTCCCTCTTAAGCGTCTATTATTGTCCTCATGTCCTAATGTAACTGAAGACAAATGTTGATGACGACCAACTTGGCATCCCCCAGAGCCAGGCCCAGAGCTTCCCTCTTAGATACAGGGGGTTCTGCAGGGGGATCCTTGCCATGAACTGGCCATGCTCTGTCTCAAGGAGAGTGGATCTGCAGGAGAGTTCCACTGCATCAGACAAGGAGGCATGGCAAGTCATTGCCAGAACACAGTTCTCCTCCCTCTCCACATAAGGATTTGGAATAAAGGAAAATACTGCTGAATAACAGGTAGTTTTTTTTTCAGCATTTTACCAATATTTTTTAAAGATATTAAAAACAGAATTTTGAGATATCCAAGAAAGCAGAACACTCTTGTTCTATTGGTCTTCATGTTGGTTGATTTTGTGTGTCAACTTAACTGGGCTAAGGAATGCCCAGATAGTTGATAAAACATTACTTCTAAGAGGACCTGCCTATGCAGCTATTTCTGGAAGACACTACCTGTGATTGGTAGCTTGAGTAAAGCAGACAGCCCTTACCAAAGGAAGTGTGCAACATCTAAGCAGGTGAGGTCCTGAATAGTCCAGAAAGGCACAGGAAGGAAGGATTTGCTTCCTGTTTGAGCAGGGACATCCATATTCTGCCCCTGCACATCAGTGTCCTCGTTTCTTGGAACTTCAAACAAGGATGGAATTGTTATCACTGATTTTCCTTGTTCTCCAGCTTGCCAACAGCAGATGGTGGGACTCAGCCTCCATAATGTTGTGAGCCAATTCCTAGAGTAAATCTCAGTGTGTGTGTGTGTGTGTGTGTGTGTGTGTGTGTGTGTGTAACCTTCTACTGCTGCTATCTCTCTGGAATAGAAATGTAATATGTTCTTTTAAACAGAATGTGTAGACAAGATCAACTGAAGTTCAATCCTACTCCTCCAGGTCTGTGAGTCTTTAGAATTTGCACCATCCTCTTCTACACCAGCATTCTTAGTGACCTGTCTCTTCTTTTCAAATCACTAGGAAGATCTGCCTGATAAAAAAATATTTGCCTGATACAAAATAGTTCATATTTTACTCAGGACTGACTATGTGACAGGCTCTGTCCTAAGAGTTTTACAGAAGATATTTCAAGCCAGATTTCTTATGCCCATTATGTAGATGAGGAAAACTGAGGGTTAGCAGTTCTCAGGAACTTGTCTGAGTAAGTAGAAGGGCTGGGATCATCCAGCTCTGACTTAAACATCCCTGACTTAAACATACCTGAAACCATTTATAAAGTCACTCTGAAAAAATAATTATGACTAGATACTCTAGACACTGGCGATATGTAAAGGGAAGAAAACAAAGTTCCTGCCTATGGAGATTTATTTAGGAAGTGGGAGAATCACAATCAAATAAACATGAAACATATTATCAGAGAGTGACAGTTGTATGAACCATGTGAACCCATGTGACAGATGCATGGGTACATGTGTACATTAGATGCGTGTCCAGAAAACACAGGAGAAAGATGCAAACCATAAGAGTGTTTACCTCTGGCTGGTCAGATTTTTGTTTTCTTTTACTTTAAAAAACATTCACATATTTTATAGCAGCTCTATATTTCTGATATAGTCAGATGTAGCACATAAATATTATTAAAAATAGGATTTAATCTTAGAAAATCCTGCCCAACTGCATATGGTTTAAGTGCTCTTCTCTTAAGCCCTTTCATTTCTGTTTTTCATATTAGAAAAGAAGTCTAGATTTTTTGTTTTTCAGGGTTTTGTTTATTTTGTTTTTTCCTCAGCTGTACTCATGTCTGAAATATTTCTCCCCAGAAAACTTGTGGGCCCCTATATCCCAAGGTTTGCTGAGTTCATGGTGATCTAGGCTTCTTAACACTGGCTGCACATTTGAATCTCTTGGGGAGCCAGGGCCACATCCCCAGATCCAGTAAAGCAAAAGCTCTGTGCTAGGGTCCAAGCCTCCATGTCCTTCAGGTAGCCATCATGCAGCCAGGGTCAAGAAGCCTAGGGCAGGGGGTTCCCTTTCCCTGTTCCTCAGAGCTACCAGACATATTTCTTGGGTGGCCACCAGGACAGAGAGAGACTCAGGGTATCCTCAGCCCTGCCTTCCTCTCTGCCTCACTGGGTTTGAAATGGCCAGGAGGCGGTGAAAGGGATGGGCCAGAGGAGGTGGCCAGAGCCAGGCAGAAGATAGCAAATCCTGAGTCCTCTAGCACCTGGCTCCCCTAGCTCCTCCCTGCTGACCTATTTTCACTGGATTCACCGTGACTATGAGGGACTCAAGGCTGGAAGACAGCAATTAAAAAAAAAAAAAAAAAAAAAAAAAAAATCAGAGCTCTGCACAGGTGGAAGGCCAAGGCCACACCCCAGCCCCACTAGACTTCTTGCCGTTCTGGAACACAGCACACACTCTCAGCTTTGGTCTTTGCCCTGGCTGCCAGCTCAGACTGAAATGTCCTATGATAACAATTCTGTTCTTCCCTGGGGACTAAATTCTCCTTTCCTTGAAGATGAAACTCTCTGAGGTCTTCTCTGCCCACCCCCTTCCCTTCCCAAACAGAATGAATCCCTGTCTTCCCATCCCTTGGCACTGGAGGGAATTTGTTCACACTATTAATGCTGCACTTAGCACAGTACATTGCTTGGTAAATTTGTCTGCCTCACTGACCAGGCTGGGGAATCCTCAAGGCAGCACTGTGGCCTCATTTGTCACACAGCATCCTCTGTGCCTTCCATAGTGCCTGGCAAGTATGTGAGCTCAAGCCTTGAACTTCAACAGAAGCAGATTCAGCCTTTGTTCTGTCCCTCTGGGCTGATCAAATGGGAAGCCATGCAGCTTCTGCCTACTCCCTGGGAAAGGCTAGAATTGCAGAAATCGTAGGGCTCAGCTTTAGCCAAGGCCTTCATTTAACAAGGTCTCCAGGCCTTGGGAAGCATCAGTCTTTAATCTTCAACTTGCTCTGCTGTGGAATGGGAATAATAATTGCTAATTTACAGCATTGTAAGGCTTGAATGGGCACAAACAAAAGTGTCCACTATAAGGACAGCACCACAGTCGATGTTTTTTATTGTTTCTGCTCAATGAATGTTGCCCTAGGAGGGAGCAGGAGTCTGTGATAGCTCATATCAAGGTTCTGGGGCCTCCTGCAGGGTGCTCTGGGACACTGTACTGAGCAGGTTTAGCAACCCACCAGAGGGCAGTGAAACCAAGAGGAAGGTAGTTTTACCCTAGCTGAAGTGCAATAGGAACTGTGGTCTCTGCCCTACTAGATAAGGGGTGTTAATCCTGCAAGGAACAAGTGTATACTGACCTGCAACACTTGGGCTTCCTGAGCAACCCCACCAATGAAGGATGATGTCCTTGAAGCCCACCAAGATTTCCCTCACATTGTGGAGGTCATTATTATTTTTTGGGGGGGTGTCCCAGGTATTGAACTCAGGGGCACTTGACCACTGAACCACATCCCCAGTCCTATTTTGTATTTTATTTAAAGACAGAGTCTCACTGATTTGCTTAGCACCTTGCTTTTGCTGAGACTGGCTTTGAACTCTTGATCCTCTTACCTCAGTCTCCCAACCTCTGGGATTACAGGCATGTGCCACTGCACCAGGCATGAGCTCATTATTTGAACTGCATGAAATTCCTTTTAGGATCTCAAGAGCTGCAGGCAATTCATGCATGATTAAGCTGTGGAACAGGAAAGTAGGAGTTCTTCGAGCATCTTTGTATGAATTAGGCATTACGCTGACTCATGATTTCATCTAACACATGGACCATACCATGTTGACGAGGACTTCTTTTGTTCATACATTTCATTTTCTCAACAGAGCTCGACAGTTGTAAGACTGCGTACCAAGATCAGTTCGGGTGTAGAATGGTAAATTATGAATTTTGCAGCAAAACAGCTGGGGCATCCTGTTCCCATGTAGTGCTATTTCTTCCCTCAGAATCCTGACTCAGTTGCTGCTGGAGAGAGGGCTTCTCTGTCTGTCTGACCTGAAGTCCACTCCCCTCTCAGGCTGAGGCAGGACTGAATCACCTCTCCCCCTGTCCTGAGTCTGCCCTCATCAGATCCTACCAGACCATCAGGGCAGATGTCCAAGGGGGGATGACACTGGATGACACCCATTTAAATTCTTAACTGTGAGGCCTCACTCCCAGAGAAATTAAATCAGAGTTGTTCCATAAGCCACCCCCCGGAAGAGGATGGAAAAGCATATCTCAAAACAAGAGAAGCCCTTGTGGATGCAGGTACATAAGAGAAAAGACATGAGTCCTTCAGTGATGTGGCCTGAGGATTGAGAGTCAGGGACTCTGGGCAGCAAACAGGCATTTCTGGCAGGGCTAGAGGCCACTTGTCGGAATGAAACCAACCTGGCTTCTGACTATTCAGTGTAGACTCAGGACACACTTATCAGTGATCAAAATTTCCAGAAAGGTGGCAGACCAGAAGCAGGAAGCCAGCAGGCACTATAAGAGATGTCTCAGCCCGGGAGGCATCTAAGCATGAGGATTTGATTTCCTGGATCTTATAGGCTAACAGGAGAGATAACTTCCACAGCTACAAAGTCCAGATAAATGCAGTTATTGCCTAAGTGAGTCAACTTCAGCTCCAGCCTTGACTTTCAGAACGGAATGTGGACGTGGTGGAAAGTGAATAAAACCAGAGGGAAACATTGGACTCATTTTTACATAGCATTATTGAGGGTAAAGGCAAAAACATAGAATAAATTGCTTATACTTAATGAACAATTTTATGTCTTATTTTATATTTATACCTGTGAATACCACAATCAAGGTAATGAACATATTTATCACCCCAAACATTTCCTTGTGCCTCTCGGTAAGTCATTTCCCCTTATTCCCTAGGCAATCATTGATCAGCTTTCTATGACTATACGGTGGTTTGCATTTTTTATAATACCACATTAATGGAATCCTACAGTAGATTCTTTGATCAGACTTCTAAAGGTGGCAGATTGGG
>JAJEJO010004319.1:193719-245634 GCA_020662805.1 Glaucomys volans | reverse complement strand
GATTAATTCATGACATTATATCTCAGCAAAACGTGCTATAGCTCCACTTGGAAAGAGCCAGGACATGCCGGGTTTTATACTGATATTTAGGTCAAGCCATCTTAGCTGAAGAAGTCACAAACCTCTGTACTGTCTTGGGTCCTTAGGTACTTGCTTACAATAAAAAGGCTTGCAGGAAGAGCAGGGAGGGTCAGTATTTTCACCTGAGGCCTCTGCATAGGGATCTGACAACCTCCACTTATTTTAAAGCAACGTTTTGATTTTACAATGTGTGGAGTCAGGATGCTGGCATCTTTCATTCAACCATGAAGTGCCGGCTCCTTGTTATCTTTTTGTATTGTTCCCATCTGTGGAATGATTGGCCTCTTTGCTCTGAGTGTGGTCTAAAGTACCAAGCACAGCCCCTTATAACCACACACATCAGAAATAGTTCCTAGACTTGGGACCTGAAGAAAAGCAGGTAAACGAAGTGCAACCAGCATGCCTTTCCTGGAGGCACTTTGCTTTGCCAGGGCTGACCCTCAGGCTGGGCAAGGCCTGCACAGCACAATCACATTTCTCTGCAAGTGGTAGCAGATAGAAGTGAAGCAGTGCCGCCATGCCAGGAAGACAAACAGCAGTAGCAACAGGCAGAGGACAGGAAGAGTCACCTGCTCCAGGAGATGGGAGGACAGGGTACTGGCTGGTATGTCTCTGTGGGCACCAACTGAGGAGGAAGGTCTCTCTCCCTCCTGCCACCACTTCCACCTGCCTTTGTGAGTTTTACCAATGCTCTTTTTTAGCCGGGGCTTAGATTAAAGGGGCATCAAGAGCAAGCTCTATGTCATGAGCAATCCTATTCCCACAAGCCACCCTCAAACCCTTCAAATAATTGTAGATTTGGGAGCTCAAAGATCAGGTACCCAGGCACCAGGGATAAGACTGAAATAATAATCATCCTTTATTGAAATTTATTTGATACTAGGCACTGTTATGAATTTTTTAACATAGTATCTCATTAAACTTCATGATAAGACTTGAGGTGGATATTTCTACCCTTATTCTACACATGAGAAAAACCAAAGCACAGAGCAATGACTCAAACTTACTTGCTCAAGGTCACAGGTCTAGTGAGCAATCAAACAGGACCCAAACCCTTGTCTGGCTCCAAAGCCTACACTACAGACCCCTCTGAACAGGAGATGAGGGTTGTCCCCAACCATGAGGGCCTGGGAACTCACCTGAAGTAGGGAGAGTTGAAGTGCCGTCCCAGGTCTATTTTATAGGGTTCTACACACCTGCACAGGGAGTGCTATGACAATCGCTTTTGTCTCTGTATAACTTGATTCAGGTTCTTTTAAGGAAACACTGGCAACCAGGAAGAACAGGGCTTCGACTGTGTCATCGAGTTTGGTGAGCAAAGCCCCCATCCATGGGGAGCAGAATAGTTGGCTCTTTTTTTTTTTAAATATTTTATTAATTTACATGCAGTGCTAAGAATCGAACCCAGTGCCTCACGCATACCAGGCAAGTGCTCTACCACTGAACCACAACTCCAGCCCACAAACAGTTGGCTTTTAACAGACACAAGAGGCAGATTCTACCAGAAGCAGACACAGCAGCAGTGGTGGCGAGGCAGACCCAGGGCAGGACGCTGCAGTGCCCAGAAAAGACAGGGTGCACTGGGAGGGTGCACTTGATCAGAGACAGATTGGCAATAGCATTAGAGAGGAGGCAATGCTTAGATTCACAGGCAGCCAGGTAGCCCCAGTCCCTGCGGTAGAACCACAGGATTTAACAGCAAGGACTTATAGTGAGACTCCCTGGGTTCAAGTCCTGCCTTCCCAAGTCTATGACTTTAGACATAACCTGTTAACCTCAGTTTCTTACCTGCAAAATGGGAATGATAATACTGCTAGCACCCCCCTCATATGGCTGTTTTACTGGTTAGATGAGCGAATGAACACAAAGCACTTTGAATAGTCAGGGGAACACTTAAGACTTCTTTCAGTGTAAGGTGTTGCTATGATAATCACCAAACTTTACATAAGTTGGGTGAGCCTCCTGAGACCGATAGGAGGAGTGCAACAGGGGGATTCCCACTTCAGATGTACATTACCCCCAAAAGCAAAACCAGACAACAGGAAGACTGGTAGAGTCAGAACTCCAGCTAAAGATTGGGTCGAAGTTTAAGCACAGCACCTCACTCCTCCCTACCCTCTGCCTTTCCTATGGCTAAAGGTCCTGAAATGAGGATTCCAGAATGGACATCAGTGTAGGGGAGAGAGCCAAGCATTGGACTCGGTGCCAGAAAAGTTGAGTTAAAATATAAACAGTAGCCTTGAGTAAGTCACTTAAGTTCTTTGAGCCTAAATTTCCACATCCATTAGAATGAGTAGAATGAGTTAGAGAGCATTTTTTTTTTTTTTTTTTTTTTTTTTTTTTTGAGAAGGGGACTTCTTATCATCTCTCTGTTTCTTTTGAGAAGTATTTCCAGCAACTCAACTATTGGGACCATCATTTCCTTACATGACTCTGCCCTCCTGCTCACAGCTGATTGGTCCATGAGTGGACACCTGATCTAAGCTGGGACAATCAGAGCCCTTCCACGGAAGGGGTATTAGAGAAAGAGGGTCTGCACCTCTGGTTTGGTGAGACTTTGTCGAGCAGGGCTCAGGACCATTTAACATCCCTGTTTTTACTAAGTAAAGTCAAAGACACTAACATTCAATGTAAAGCAGAGAAAAAAGTTCATTCTGGTAGCATTTGGAGCAGGTCTTTCTGAGACCCACAGGTTTCCTTCCTTTGCAGTTAAATGAGACCCTTTGATGTCCTTCCAAATAATTTCCACTTTTAACCTAAACTGGTTCAAGTTTGTTTTCTGTCACTTGCAGCCCCCAAAATTCTGATTGGTACTGCCTAGTTTATTTTCAAAATCTCTTTAATTCTAAATGTTTATGCTTTTATACAACAAAAACAAAAAAAAAAGTTTTTAAATAAAGAAAAAAGAATAACAAATGAATGACGTTCCAATAGGGCTATGTCTCTGAACAGTGGATAGTGGGTAGAATAATCAAAGATTTTTTTTTAACCCTCATTTAACTCACTTAAAAGACTACAATAGGTTCTAAATTCTTTATAACTTTTTATTGTATCTAAATGAAAGACATAAATAGGTCAAGAGCTGGCATTTTGGTGAACTATGAAGAAATCAGCCATTAAATTATAAAAATTGATTTCAAAACTGTTGATGTGGTGACCTGGTTTTGAAATTGAATCCATTTGCCCAGCATAATATGAGAGAGAAATTAGTAACTTTGGTTTGATGAAGACCAATAGATTAAAAAGGCTGGGTTACAGTGCGGTTATTTTGGCCTAAATTCCCTATTTGACTGTCTACACTACCCAATTAGCAATGAGTAAGTGAAATATTTTCTTTCTTTTGGCTTAAATGGATAGTATAAATAGCTATTTAAGTCCCTCACTTTGGTTTCTACTCTAATCCATCCATCTGTTTGTCTATTATTTAAAATAACTTACATTTTAGCTTTCAATAGATAAAATAATTTCTTATTTAGGATTTTGAGCATTTGTGGATTTCAATATATAAAATTTTGCATTTTTACCCATAGGAATATGTGGCAAAAATAAACCTTTCTATTTCTAATGCCCTCTATGTAATACTAAATTTGAAAGGCATGATGTGTCTATATTTATAGGTGTAATTATATTTCAATCCTTTTATTCTATAATTATTAATTCTTGATAAGTAATAGTATTAGGTATGATGCTTTCAAGTTAACGTCAATTGAAACTTAAAGAAAGTCATGAGATCTTATTTCTTGCTATTCTTGCCATTTTAATCTCCTGGGAGGGGACGCTTTAAGCCACAGCTTACATGCGTAGTAGTAAAATGAACTATTTTGAGTTTCACAGATTTTCCTAGCCCACTATTCTCAGTGGCTGAGCTCCTAAGTATAAAATTGTAGGTAAGTGAGAATAAGTGGGAAGAGGAGGAGGATGCTGGAACTTGGATAAACCTCCACTAAGCTATTAATACATTTGAATAACAAAAAATTGGTGATGTGGGATAGACCTGAATATCAGTGCCACCTGTAAACTGGTATCTGACTCCCTCTGTCCTCACCTGGAGCTGCACAGAAACCCAACTGTCCACATCATCCTTGATAAAAGTCAGAAAGCATGTATCTGGAACTACTTTCACTTTCTTCCTGCTTAACCCTGTCTAATCCTGCCTGTCAGGGAACTCCCACCCAGTGGCTGACTCAACTCTGCAATGTGGTATGTAGTCTACCCTTTCTAGAGTACAACTCTGCTCTGTACTTTTTCCCCCTCTGGTGCTGGGGATTGAACCCAGGGCCTGACCCATGCTAAGCACACACTCTATCACTGGGCTGCACCCCAGCCTCCTGTTCTCTACTTTGTCCCTTGTCCTTCCCACTTTGAGCTCCTGTTTGGGAACCTTCTCACTCTGCCCTTGTGTTCGTCACGTCTTAGCCATAGAGTATCTGGCCTCCAGTGTCTATTTCTTTTCTCTGCTCTTGGTACCATCCTCTTTTAAGTAGAAGGACCTGGGTTTTCCAGGAGACAGTTGAAGGAGGGTGAGTCTGTGCAAGGAACCCTTCTGGACTCTTGTCTGATCTTGGCTTCTAATCTTCTTTCACTTTGATTATTGTGTGCAGCCACCAGTGCCCATCAGTACTGCCTGTTCTTGGTACAGCTTCTGCTTTGGCCTGAGACAATTTAGCCCACACTCAGTTTCCTTTTACCTACTCCCTCAGCTACAAATACCAGCTCTACCTTGCAGATAGAAATACAGCCATATGCCGGGTGCATTGGTGCATGCCTATAATCCCAGCTGCTCAGGAGGCTAAAGCAGGAGGATCATGAGTTCAAAGCCAGCATCAGCAAAAGCGAGGTGCTAAGCAACTCAGTGAGATGCTGTCTTTAAATAAACTACAAAATAGAGCTGGGGATGTGGCTCAGTGGTTGAGTGCCCCTGAGTTCAATCCCTGGTACAAAAACAACAGTAACAAGAACAAACAAACAAACAAAACCACACATCTAGGTAATGTTGTCATTGTGCAAACATCACAATGTATAAACTAGATAGTGTAGGTCAATCTCTCCATGTGCCCTCTTGAAGCAGCAAATATAAGACATACAATGCTGCTAAAAATATGTAGAAGAAGTACACTCTAAAATAATGATAAAAGTATAGCATAGTAAATATATAAGCTGATAGCAGTCATTTATTATCATTACTAAGTATTATGTACTGTATATAATTGCATATGCTATTCTTGTGTATGACTGTCAGCATGGTAGGCTTGTTTACATCAGCATCACCTCAAATGTGAGTAATGTGTTGGACTATGATGTTATCATGACTGCAATATTTCTAGTGATAGAAATTTTTAAGCTCATTATAATCGTGTGTGTGTGTGGTGTGTGTGTGTGTGTTACTAGGGGTTAAATCCAGGGCCCCAAATATGCGAGACAAGTGCTCTACAACTGAGTCACACTCCCAGCTCCCTTTTGATCGTTTTAATTAATATTTTAGTAAAGAAACAAATATGTTACTATAGCATACTTTACATGGCTATATCTATTTTTTGGTTTTCTTTGTAATCTCATGAATTTAACTTTATACATAACACTTAAAATATTATTCTAAAAAGTGATCCAAAAAGAGTGTTCCAAAATTCTTTATTTGATTGCCAAAGAGGTTCATGGTACAAAATGGCTAAGCATTTTTGCCTTAGAGAGCAGGAATGGGCCCAGGTCAAATGGTACATTGTATAGAAAGTAGTGATCCATGGGAGAATTGATGAAGCAAAGGGAAGTTTAGAAAGGAAGTAAAGTAGTGTCATTTTTTTTAGCGCCAGCCCCAGTCAAACTTGGTGAACACAGGCCACCAAGACCAACACTAGCCATTGAGAGTATTCATGTAATGTCAGTTGCAGTGGTACATGCCTATAATCCCAGCCACTTGGGAGGCTGAGGCAGGAGGATTCCCAGTTTGAGACCAACTGGGTCCACTTAGCAAGATGCTGTTTTAATGAGTATTACTAAATGAAAGAAGCCAATCTAAAAAAGCTACTATATGATGTCAACTCTGTGACATTTTGCAAAAAGGTAAGAGTGGAAACCAAGAGTTAGGCAGGAGGGAGAAATGAGCAAGTGAAGCACTGAGAATTTTGCGGGCAGTGAAACTACTCAGGGTAATACTGTAATGGTGGATGCATATTATCCCACATCTTTCCACACCCATAGAATGCATAACACTAAGAGTAAACCCTAATGTAAGCTATGGATGTGTCAAAGTAGGCTATTTGTATTGAAAGTACTACTATAGTACAGGATATTGATGTGGAGGAATATGTGCATGTGTAAGGATAGGGATAGATGAGAAATCTCTGTACCTACTCAATTTTGCCATGAACTTGAAATTGCTCTAAAAAAATTAGGTGTTTTTTTTTTTTAATTTGAAGTATCAATCATTGTGACTTGAGCTAATATGAATCCAGTGCTCAGAGATTAGTCCCCTCTACTTTTCCAAAGGGGATTCCTCCTGGACTGGGATGAATGTACCCAGATTATTGTTCTCACCTCAAATGTCTATCTTTTCCATCCTGAAATTGTTTCTCATCCGTTAAGGTTCAAGCATCATATAACCACCTTCTCTGTCCTTGGCCTTACTAAGGGCTTCCTCTGTCCTCAGGGAGTGGCAGAGTGACACATGTCACCTGGTCCTGCCTCATTGCTTCTGGGTATCTCTCCCACTGAACTGTGAGTGCCTCAAGGGCAGGAATTACCTCATTGCTACATTTTGGTCTTCCCCACAGCTGGCCCAGACAACTTGTCTAAAGGGATGAAATTCACTATCATCCCCTAGCAGTGATGAGGAGGAACTCTTGGTGGATGAGTGGCAGGGCTAAGGAGGCTCTTCCCACATGTCTGGCAATGTCTGCAGTGAAAGATTAAGAGATTCTGCAAGTTGGTAACAGAAAGATTGGCAAGGAGAGAAGAAAGGTGGAACAATTAAGTCTTAGTGATGGGTTAGATGGGAGGGGAAGGAGGGTTACAAATCTGGATTACTTTCTGTGTGGTTAGTTCTTTGTGATAACCTGCCTGGATCAAGGGATGCCAAGATATCTGGTAAGGTATTTCTGGGTATGTCTATGGGGGAGTTTCCATAAGGATTTAGCATTTGAGTATGTGGACTGAGCCGAGAGATCACCTGCAGCAACATAGGCAGGCATTATGCAATCCGTTGAGAACATGAATTGAACATGTTTGAACTGGGACATCCATCTCCTCCTGCCCTTAGACATCAGTGCTTCTGGTTCTTGGGCCTTTGGCCTTGGACTAAAACTATATCCTTGGCTTTCCTGGGTCTCCAACTTGCAGGTCATGGGACTTCTGAGTCTCCAATCATGTGAGTCAATCCTGCACAATAAATTCTAGCTAGCAAGCTAGCTAGCTGTTATCTCCCATGGGTTCCATTTCTCTGGAGAACCCTGACAATACACTTCTAGAATTTTCTAACTGGTCTCTGTACCAGCCTTCACTCTGTTCTAAAATTATCCAAAGTTTCTTCTCAACACAGTGGCCAGAGGGTGCGGATTAAAATTTTACAATCATCTTCCCCCCCCCATCCAAAACCTTTTGATGGCTTCTCATTTCTTTCTGGGAAAGCCACAGTCCTTTCAATGATCTCTAAGGCCCTACATGCCCTGGCCCTCCCTCACCCATCCCTCTCTGAGCTCAGTCTCTCCTCTCCTCTCCTCTCCTCTCCTCTCCTCTCCTCTCCTCTCCTCTCCTCTCTTCTTCTCTCCTCTCCTCGGCTCCCCCTGCTCCAGCACCCTGGCACTCCTATCCCAGGTTCTTTGCACTTGCTCTTCCCAGGGCCTGGAATCTCCTCCCCAGATCCTGCCTCGTTCCTTCAGGGCTTTACTTGGTGTCACAGCCTCATGAAGGCCTTCCCGGGCCTCCTTGTGTAAAAGTGCAAACACCTCCTCAATTCCCATCCACCTTCCCCTCTCTACATGTCTCTGCCCTCTCACTGTCTGACATGCTGTATATTTTAGTTATTTTCTCTCTGCCTCTCTAGACTATAAGCTTCCAAGGGTGAGAACTTTGGTCTGCTTTGGTCACTCTCTGCTCTATCATGGACTAGAATAGTTTTCATCCAATATATCACTGAACAAATGCTCAATATACAGTTGTCATTCAACTGACTGATGTTTCATGACTCTTGCCTGAATAAAATCATAAGCTCCTTGGACACAGGGATTTCCTCATACTCCATAAAGTACCTGGCAGTTCAGGTGTGTGGCAGATGACCAGGTGCACCTTGGGAAGGAGACTGCCTTTCTCGGGTCCTCAACCTCCTGTTTACCCACACCAGCTGACCTGCTTATCTCCCAAGAGAAATACTGTCTGGATGGATATTGAACTGGTGTTCTGCAAAGGATGAGCTCATAATTTAGTTTACTCTAAGGTAGCTCTGCAGGCGCTAAAGAGTAAAGCACTTATGGGACCAAGCTCATGCTGAATTCCCTCTTTGTAAAATAATGCAGATAAAGTCTACCTTGTAAGGTTATTGGAAGGATCAGGAATGATAAGTGCAAAAGCACCCATGGAAATGCTTATATGTAGTATGTGCTCATCAAATGATAACTATTAGATGATGAAGTGAGGTCAGCCCCTGGCCCCTCCATCGGATACAGTCACAACACTGCTGATAATAAATATGTGATCCACTGTAAAGTGCAAGGCCACTTGGCAGCCTTACCTGATCAGGTTCTGAGGTCACAGTTATTTTTTAAGTCTGTAAGGCAGTGCCAAGACCCACTCAGGCATATCACACAACTCACTTCCTTCCTTGTCCAGCAGCATCAATGACTTTAGACATTAAACATTGGAAGAATGTATCTGTGTCATACTTTAAAACTGATTAGGACTGTGTCCAAAACTAACATCAAAAGAATTCCCCAGTTTCCAGATAATAGCCACTGCTGGAGCTATTCTAATACCACAATTAAACAAGGAGCTGGGAGCGCCATCTTTTCTGGCAGAGTGAATTCTTCTCCTTTGTATATGGAAGAAAAACATGGTCTAAAGTCAGCACATCATTTTTTTTTTTTAAACTAGGGATGGAACCCAGAGGTGCTTAGCTGTTGAACCACATCCCCAGCCCTTTTAATTTTTATTTTGAGGCAAGATCTCATTAAGTTGCTTCTGGCCTCTCTAAATTGCTGAGGCTGGCTTTGAACCTGTGATCCTCCTGCCTCAGCCTCCCAAATCACTGGGATGACAGGAGTACCATACCATGTCTGGCTGAAGTGAACACATGATTGATCCACCCCAGAAAAGCTCAGACTTTGACACACCCTGGCTTTTCCTCTGAAAGTTACTTTTCCTTTCCTCTTTTTTTCAAAAATTCCCCTCCAATTCTTACTTCCTCTTTGTTCCTCCCTATTATTCACCTTCCTGTTTGCCTACTTTTATTCTTTCTTTCTCTCTTTCTTTGTCTCTCTTTCTTTCTCATCTTTGCCTGGTGTGGTCTTTGTCAAATCACTGAAGTTCTTCACCTGCCCACCCCACAGGCTTCCAAGTGGGATCCTAAGTTCCTAAGCACCTCTTTCTCCTGGGTAGTTCTTCTGGTCTTTAACCCATCCGGTCCTAAGTTTTTAATACTGTGACTATTTCAAAGAAATTGACACAGGTGCATTAAAATAGGTTGGAAATCATAATCTAGAGCTTATATATCCTTTATATATATTTTCATATACACATGGAAATACATATATATTCAAGTGGGGTTTTGTTTGTTTGTTTGTTCATTTTGTGGTGCTGGGGATTGAACCCAGGGCCTTGTGCTGGCAAGCACTCTACCAACTGAGCTATATCCAGCCGTTCAAGTGTTCTAATCCTTTACTTATTACTCTTCTCAAAAGAACAGAACTCTAAAAACATGATCATTTTTTCAAAGTTACCCTAACTGGTATTTTCCTGCTCAATTTAAGTTTTTATAGGTGTCCCACATCTGGGACAATGGGACAAAATGGTTATGATGCAGTCATGGCTTACCCTGGCTCAGAAAACTCCTAACCGCCCTTTCCATTCAGTTTTGAAGCAGTTTCAGTTCCTTCCATTTAATAGCCAACAGCATTGAGAGATGCTCAGGCTGGGAAAAAGGATTGCTTAGTGGATCCCTGTTCCCTTACAGCTGCAAGAGTTAACATACCGACAGCACTTTCTGAATAGAGAGGCTGAAATGCTAGGAATATAGAGGCTTATAAAGAAGAATAAAATTATGGCATTTGCTGGTAAATGGGTGGAGTTGGAGAATATCATGCTAAGTGAAATAAGCCAAGCTCAAAAAACCAAAGGCCGAATGTTTTCTCTGATCAGTGGATGCTGATACATAATATGGGGGGAGGGGTTATAGGGGGGCTAAGAAAAGAATGGAGGAAGTATGGATGGTGTAAAGGAAAACGGGACAGGAGGGGGTGGGGGAAGGAAAAATAGTAGACTGAGACAGACAGTATTACTCTATGTATATGTAAGATTATATGAATCATGTGAATCTACAGTGTGAAAAAAAAAGCTGTTCCCTGCTGTATAATTATATCAAAATGGGTTCTACTGTCATGTATAATTAAAAAGAACCAATAAAAAATATTTTAAAAACATATAGAGACTTTGTAAATTGCTACCTTCCTGAGAACAGCAGTGAGGCCAAGAGAGCTCAGAGGCCGTGGCAGGTGTCAATGACCCACACAGGGAGCCCAGGAGTGCCCACTAGCTTCCGGCCAGTAGCCACACATCCTCTCTGAGGCTTGCTAGGGGATCCTGCCACTCCTTCTTCTGGGGTACTCCCAACTCAGGGCACCTTTACTGCACAACATGCCAGAGAATGCTGCACCCTAGCCCTCTCCTTCTCAGTTGCCAGCCAGCTGCCAGAACACCTGCTTTCCATTCTCTTTAGGGAAGTGTGAATTTTTCCCTGGGGGCTATAATCTGTGCCTGAGCTGCAACCCCTCTCCCTTTTTCCTTTTTCTAACATCTTCTAGCCTGTCTTCAGAAGGTGTCCAAGTGAGCTCCAAAGCTTGCTCTTCCTGGTCCAGTATCACCCTTGAGGCACCATCTGGAAAGGTAGGGAGGCTCCATAGTGGACAGTTTACCTCTATGGTCTGCTTCTCTGTATCTACATTTGGTTGGCATAAACACTTTGGAAAAGTGGGCGGCAGCTGATGCCTTTTAGTTGAGTTCCCTTTAACGAGGGTTTATAAAATGACTCTTACTATGCAAAACATATGTTCTAAGTATACAGTTACTTGATGGATTGAAACGGTGCTGAGAGATGCAGGACACATGTTTTAAAATATTCCTAAAATACGTAATTACCCTGTGGACCAATCAGGTACATAATATACATTTTAATATAACATTTAATTGCTGTTTACCTAGGAGACAGGAAACTTTTGGGTCTCTTGGGTTAAACTACAGATTTTTAGAAACTGTCTAAACACATATTTACTTGGTTCATTCTGGTCTCATGGGTGAAGAATCCTTTTCCAAAGAAGGGGTTTTATGTGAAAAATAAGACAATTAAATGCACCAAGTGGCACTCATGTAAAGACAAAGGCTTTATCTTTCATGATGCAGGGATTTAAAAAAAATCCCAAAGCTGGACTCAACCCTAAAGCCCTAAAAATCATCCACATCACTAAAACCCCACCCTCCAACGCCTGAACATTTTATCATCATAGACCTTTCTGGAAAAAAAAGTTTAAATTGCATCACACTGGGCCTTTTAAAACAAGAACACTAAGGAACTATGGCTGAACATCTCCACTTCTAGAACCTAATAAGTCCAGGGAGAATCATTATTGCCCTCCCAGAAAAACCTGCTTCTCCTCCTGCATTCCCATCTCAAGAAGTGGCACCAATACCCACCCTGTACTCATACCAGAAACCAAGTTGTCACCCTTTACTCCTCCTCCCTCTCTCTCATACCTTCACCCACTCAGGAACTATTTGGGCACATTATTTAGCTTCTCTGTACCTTACATTCCTCATTAGCTACATGAGAACAATAGCCAGGTACCATGACACACATCTGTAATCCCAGTGACTCTGGAGGCTGAGGCAGGAGGATTGCAAGTTCAAGGCCAACCTGGGCAACTTAGTAAGATCCTGTATCAAAATTAAAAAGTAAAAAAAAAAAAGGACTATAATAGCACAGATTTGATAAGGTTGCCATTTTGTTTTAAATGTCGAGTGCGTAGGTCCCTGCTAGCACGCCGTTACATGTGTATTCTTCCTCCTTCTCCCTCCCTATTAAATATCTTTAGTAATCCATACGCTTCTCCCTCTCCCCACTGCCAATATCCCAGTTTGAGCTGCTGCTGAATTCCTCCCACCTGCTCCCCTACCTGATGTCCCAACATTCACTCTTTCTGACCTGCCCAGCTCCATCCCAGTCCCAATTCATGTTTTGCAAAGAGACCAGACGTGTCTCCCACATTAAAATCTGAGTATGTCTCTCCTGTGCCTAGAAGTCTTCCATGGTGCCTCATTGTTCTTAGGAAAAAGTCTAACTTTTAGAAATTATTTTCAAGCCCCTTTGTGACAGCATCTGTCTCCGCTCCAGCCCTGTCTGTGTTCTGGAACCTCGTAGTGAGTGAAGTCTGAATTTAGCCTCTGTGGATCAAGACTGGACATATGAGGTGTCAGGCAGCCTGGACCCCCTTTCTGGCAACAAGGGAACCCTCTCAACATGGTGGTTTCAAGACAGCCAGGGGAACCATGCTGCCTCTCCAAAATCCCTCTCCTACCCAAAGCCTGAGCTGTCACGTGTAGTTTTCTTGGTCTCTTAAAACAATACTGCCACTGGGAGGGGCTTCTCTTACCTCCTTTTTGTGGATAGCTGGCTCCTCATGACAACTTACAGTTTGGTTCCTGGCTCAAGACAAAGCTGGGCATGGGCTCATAGAGGCTGGCCACAGCATTTTGTATAAAGTGACAAACTACATCATCCCTGGTTCTGTGATGGGTAGAGTGGACCTGTTTCATCCCAGGAGAGAAAGACTCACAGAGAGTCAGTCCAAGGACAGTCTCAGATTTGATCCCATGTTAAGCTCACCTAGAGGGCTTTGGCCTCACGCCAAAGAGGGGAGAGAAGGTCTGGTATGGATCTGAGAATTCTCCTTCCCAAGTGCCCAGGTGACACTGCAGCTTCTGATCTTCCATAGAGAATGGCTGCTCCTGGGACTGTAACAGGGAGCTACAGCCCTGGGCACAGGGAGCAGGAGCTTCTTATCTCTGAAGCCCAGGGCTGAGTCATGGAATATTCACTCACCACTATTCTTGGGGAGAGTTTGCCATTTGTTTAGGACAAATCCTTTGATTAACCCTTGGGGTGGAAAGTGCCCCAGTAGTTTTACTTACCAGAAGTGGAGAATAAATGGCTTTCCTACAAGGAGTGAGACTCATTTGGGTCTGAAAGCAAGGGGAGAAAGAAGGTAAGCCAGGATTGTAAGATATGGAAAAGGACAAACTCCAAAATAGTGTGGCCTGGGAAGAGGGAGGGAGGAAGAAGGCGACACATTGATAACATTGATCCTTTCCCAATACATCCTTTCCTAGTGACAGGACAATCCCTGGGAAGGAAGCAAACATCACCCAGTGACAAGACAATCCCTGGGAAGGAGACAGCCAGCAAGCCTAGAATGGCAGTCTCTGGGAGGAAGCCAAAGCATTGATCCTTCCCAAATAAATCCTTTCCCAGTGTCCCTGTGACAGTACAATGGGACCCTGAAGGGAAAGAGATAAGCACTGAAGCCTGACCCCCAGACCCTCCATTCTTCCCCAAGTAAAAACATTGCCCAGTAAAAACAAATTTCAAATTCTCACAACCTGCTTCCTGAGTGCCCAAACTGACACGCTCTGTCAATAATTAAGTCACCTCTCAGTGTGGAATATATAAGCACAGATTCCTCCTTTGTCCAGCGACTCATTTTCCATCAGGAAAGTGTGTCCACCAGATGCATGACTCCACTGCTGAATAAAGGCTTCGCTGATCCCTGAAGTTTGCACCTGGCTCGGTCATTTTGTGCTAACAAGGATAACTAGTGGGATAACACATGGACCTTGCCCATGATGCCAACATTGCCAGAAAAGGCGACTAAACTCCCAAAATGCTTGGTGCGAGAGGCCTCTTTGTAGACTTGAGCTAAGGTCTGAGCTTTGCCAACCCAGTGTGGTTGAAACAGGCGTGCGCCACAGGAACTGGACGTGGAGGGAATCATGAGAACTCTTGGCAATCCTGGCCATACTTTGAGTTACCTGGGTGTAGAGAGGGGGTTTAAGTCAAGTGCATGAAGGTTCTGAGGGGCAGGGAGACACCAGAAGACAGACAGATTACTGCTGGCTTGTGGGAGGAGCAGGAGTCCAGGCTGGGCCCTCAGCCAGATGTGCAGCCCTGCAAGTCCCCAGGGGGTAAGCAGAAGCAGGAAGGACAGCCAGAGGGAGCAGCTCCACTAACCAAGGACCTGGGGGCACTCCCCTGCCGCCTGCTATTCATGGCATCTACACCAAGTTAGGAGACCACAGCTTGGGCAGAGCCCCCGACAGAGCAGAGAGACACAAGTGACTGTAGAGGTCAAAGCAGCAGGACCCAAACTCCTGGAGGGAGCATGTAAAAGGTGCACAGGCCCATGAGGAGCCACCAGGAACCTCTGCCTGGACTTCATCCTGAGATAAGTGTCTGTGGCACTGTCGTTTTCTTTGCATCTTCTGCCCTAAGGCTGGTGGAGCCTGAGGAAATGCCTGTTGCAACTAGGTCAGAGAGCAAGACTGCAACCAGACTGACCAGGGAAGCCGGCTCCAGTGAGGGTGTGGCACACAAGCGAGGCTTCCCAGGAGCAGCTGCACCAAGGAGAGATGAGCCAGTTGAGGCCTTTTACTCTGGTACCTCCAAGCCATTCATTTGGGCCTGCCCTGGACTGAGCCTTGAGCTTCCAAAGGTGCAAGGGTCAGGCCAGCCTCTGTGTGTGACACTGGTCAGCAGGGCCATTTATTCTCACTTCAGGTCCTTGTGGTCCCTGAGGTGACTGAAGACTGAGCTTGGAGTCACATTATCAGCCATTTTTACTGGCACATGCACAAGAGGTTTTAATGGTAGGAAGGGAGACAAGAGGAACAGTGGGAGGGACAGACCCCATCAGAAGTTGAGTACTTGAGGAATGGGAGCAGACAGGAAGGGGATGTAGCCCCTCTATGTCATCTGTTTCTGCAGTGACTACCCACAAGGGGAGCAGAAGTCTCACTGGTAGCAGGCCCTGACTACCTTCTCTAGGTCAATTGGGGGTGAGGAAGTGACCCAGGAGGAAAGGTTGACACTGGCTGCTGCTGATGACACAAAGACTTTCTATTTGCTATAGCACCAAAGGGGAACAGTGCCCACTCAGAAGCCCAGGGAGAAGTAAAAAAAAAAAAAAAATAGCTCAGTGAGTGAGTGCTTGCCTAGTTTGTGTCAGGCCCAGGATTCAATCCCTACCAGCACCAAAAACCAAAAAACCAAAACCCAAAAACAAAAACAAAAAAACCCAATCACAACCAAAGCCCTCCAAACCACTGTCAGGATTGTAGGTTTTCAGGCAGAAGGTACCAGAGCAGCCACACCAAGGAAATATGAAGTAATCGAGGCCTTTCACCCAGTTTATCTAAGCAGGGGCCAAACTCACTAGAACACAGATCTGGAGGCAGAAGAGTAGGCAAGGGGCCCAGACCACAGCAGGTGCATCCACAGCAGTGGAAGTGAGGGCTCCTTCCCAGCACAAGCCAGCTGGAGCAGTGAGGCCCAGGGCTCCAGGAAACAGCCAGCAGCACAGAAGCTGTGAGACCATGCCGGTTTTCAAGGAAGTCTAAAAGGTGGTGACACAAAAGTTGAACTTGTTAGGCGCAATGGCTCATGCCTGCAATCCCAACAGCCTGGGAGGCCGAGGCAGGAGGATTGCAAGTCTGAGGCCAGCCTGGGCAACTTAGTGAGACCCTGTCTCAAATTTTTAAATAAAATCCCAGTGGTTCAGGAGGCTGAGGCAGGAGGATCTCAAGTTGAAAAGCAAGGTGCTAAGCAACTCAGTGAGACCCTGTATCTAAATAAAATACAAAATAGGACTGGGGATGTGGCTCAGTGGTCGAGTGCCCCTGAGTTCAATCTCTGGTACCCCTAAAAAAATAAATGAATAAATAGTACTGGGGATGTAGCTCGGTGGCAAAGCGCAGGAGTTCAATCCCCTGTACCAACAATTAATTAATTATTTATTTTTGAAAGTTGAACTTACCTGGTTCAATGGTCCCCAGTGGGAGAGCTGAGTGACAAAGACTTACAAGGATGTCTATGGCAAAAATGTAATAAATAACAAAGGAATCTAGCAAAAATTGAGACCTAGGTAGCAGAGATCTGGGTTCCAGTCCTAGCTCTGCCACCCACCTGTGACCTTGGGCAAGTCATTTATGTACTCTGTGACTGTTTCATCTCTTTTAAGAGAGGAAAACAATAGCCCCTACCAAATAACGCGGTTGGGACAGTGGCATGAACTACAGGCATAAAGGGCTCAGCGCTTTGCCGGGACTGTTGTGAGTACTGGATTTATTATTACTGACAAGCAACGGGGCCTGTGGAATTAAGTGAATAAATCAAACACACACACAGCATAAGCTTATTCATGCAAAAAGAAGCCCTTTATTGCTCTGTGTGCATGTGTGTGTGTGTGTGTGTGTGTATGTGTGTGTGTGTTTATAAACAAAAGAAAAATCAGGAAGGATCCAAGTTAAGAGAGGTTAATTCTGGGAGGTAGAATTAGGGAAGGGTGTGAAGGGGGATTTCTCATTTCACTAACAGGCATCAGGACTTCTTGGTATTTTGGGGGGCTTAGGAGTGAGGAGGGTAAGTGAGCTGGTGGTAGAAGACATCTTTTCTATCTCAAGGCCAAGCTGGGTGTGGTGGTGCATGCCAATAATTACAGTGCCTCAGGAAGCGGAGGCAGGAGGATTGCAAGTTCAAAGCCAGCCCCAGCAATTTAGTGAGGCCCTAAGCAACTCACTGAGACCCTATCTCTAAATAAAACACAAAAAAGGAGTGGGGATGTGGCTCACTGGTTATGCACCCCTGGGTTCAATCCCTGGTACTCCCCCTCCAAAGAAAAGAAAAAAATCAAAATCATCAATCTCAAGGCCAAGGCCTTGGTACTTCCATATTTGCCTCAGAACTTCATGCCCATCCTGCGTAACTCACTGAGCTTTCTCACCGCAGCAAATGCTGTTCACAGTATACAGACTGCCTGGCTGCCACTGCCTTTGCTTAGTGACCCTCCTTTCCCTATGGTAGGGTCACCTGCCTAACTCTGCCCTCCAGTCAGGGCATATACCAATCCAGAACCCAACAGGGGAAGTGCAGCATTGGAGACTGTCTTTGGTCCTCAGCATGGGGTAAGGCTGGCCCTATTGAGCAGAGTTCCCTATCTTGGGTATTGCAGAGGCCATTTTGTCCTTCCTCTTAAGAACTGAGTTAACTGTAGTAGACAGAAGAGTGACATCCCAAAATTAAGGCAAGGTTACCTTAATTGGTAAAAAGGATTCCTGCAGGTATTTTTAAGTTAAGGTACTCTAGATGGGGAGATTATCCTGAATATCTGGATGGGATCTGAAATATAATCTGATCAAGGACAGTGCACAGATGAAGAGGAGCAGGCCATGTGATCACAGAGGCAGAGACTGGAGTCATGGGGCCACAAACCGAGGGATGCAGCAATCACTAGAAGCTGAAAGAGGTAAGGAGGGACTCTTCTGGGCAGCTTCACATGGTTCCGCTTCACGTCCTTTTTTGTGAGTGTATGTGTCTGTGTATTGATCCCAGGGCTTCGCATTGTGCAGTACAGGATCTACCAGCAGCTACACCCTCACCAAAATAAACAATCTATCTTAATCCATTCAGACTACTGTAACAAAATACCATAAACTGGGCAGCTTATAAACAACACAGTTCTGGAAGCTTAAAAGTGCCCACAGATTCTGTGTCTAGTGTGTCTTCATGCAGGGGTGGAGGCAAGGTGTCTCTTTCTAGCCTCTTGTGTAAGGACACTAATGGCATTCATGAGGGTCCATCCCCATTCCCTAATCAACTCCTAAAGGACCCACCTTCTGTCACTGTTACCTTGAGGACAATGATTCCAACATATAAGCAGAGGAGCGCCACAAACATTTAGACCATAGCATAAAGTTCCTTCCTCTTTCCATAACCTCAGTCCCACAGGCTGAAACTCCAGTGTGATACCGGTAAGCCAGTTGTGGTCAAGTGCTGGGGCCAGCTGGAGCAGTAATCTTGGATACAAAGATAGAAGCTCTATGTAGAGGATGGGTTTCTGGGGCCCCAGAGAACCTCATAGAGCCAAGAGAGTTCTTTCTGTTTTTGCAGTGTTGGATAAAATGCTATATTATTAAATTCATGTTATATTGGGCCTCTTTGTTGCAGCAGCTAGCTTATACCTTAGCTAAAACATTGGACTTGTGTCCTGTTCTGGTGATCTGGGTCTCTATATACCTGTAAATCCTCTCTGTAACTTGTTCATGAGCCCTTCATCCTGCTAACCCACCACTATTTTCCTGAATTTCTGAATGACACCAATTCCAGGATTCTGGATTGCTATCATTTGCCTATCTGTAGTGTTCTGTGCAGAACTGCCTATCACTGATTGTTAGCACAGCCAACATTTGCTTGTCATCATACCCTCCAGATGCCACCTCCTTCACTGCCCTTTCAGATGATTTTGTCTTCCTGGAATCTCTCCACTCTAGGCTGAAAGTCTGTTTGGAAGCCGTAACTCCTCCTTGTCCATCTTGTCCAGCAGCAATTAACCAAGACCACACCTGGATATGTCCTGAGTTAGATGGGGAAGTGTTTTCTGGATCCTCACTGAAGACAAACCATGTAAGTACAGAATCCACTCCACCTCCAAACATACCTTTCCTTGCTAACCTGGAAGCTGACTTGAGTTTGACTTGCAGGGTCAAACCAGCTAATAGCTCCGTAGGACTCTGGTCCTAGAGTTACATTTCATTGTTTGATGACTTACACTTATGTTTGTTTCCCTTCCCACAACTTTATAGCTGACAGTGTATCATCAGAGACCAATGTTTGCCAGAGGATGGATGCTGCTTTAGGAACACAAATCTCAAATTTGGAATATGCACAGGGCTAACCTCAGGGAAAAGGATCACCTGGACTCACAGTGAGAAATGCATTTGATTAGCTGAGACTTGGCAGGAAACTCATCCAGTATCTTGGATTGGGCAGCTACTATTTATTTATGCAATACAATAAGACAAAATCATTAAAGTTCCTATTCCTGGTAATTGTCTTAGAAATTGCATTCCCTGGCCTCACAATTAGTTTTATACAAAGCAAGAAGATATTTGGATTAATAACCTTGAGTTTTTATGACTCAATCAATATTTTGGTTGCTGCAGGCTGTTTTGCTATTGTAAATTTTGAGTACAGTGCTTGTGGGGTATATAAATATTTAGCTAGCCATTGAAGCGTCAATTAATGAAATCGTTCTCCTGTTCTTTAATTTAGAAGACTATGTTGACACTGTGCTGGTATGATGTGTTTTAGTTGCTTTCATACACTGGGAAACCAAATTGCTACTGTGCTGTGTGGTTTATTACTTTGTCACTTTACAAATCCATACTGTTAAGTATTTCTTTTAGATTAATCTCCTTCAAATAGATCTAGAATAATCTGGTCACTTGTCTCAGATGGTTTTGATCTGATTTTAACTGTAGAAATGTACTCCTGTTTTAAGATTTGCAGTTAGTGGGGCTGGGTTGTGGCTCAGTGGTAGAGCACTTGCCTAGCATGTGTGAGGCACTGGGTTTGATTCTCAGCACCACATATAAATAAATGAATAAAATAAGCATCTATCAATGTCTTAAGAAAAAAAAGATTTGCAGGAGTGTGTGTGTGTGTGTGTGTGAATTTTACAGATGTCCTAGGAATCACAATTGGGACTATTACTCAGTTCTTCTTTTTAGAAGGTGATGACTCTAAAAAAGAAAAACCTACATAATCAGAGTCCAGAGTTATAACTATCAAATACCAAAGCACCTATGTTAGTCAGCCTTTCATTACTGTGTCCAAAACACCCAATGAGAACAACTTGTAGTAGGAAGAATTTATTTTGGGCTGATAGTTTCAGAGGTTTCAGTCCATAATCAATAGACTCCATTGCTCTGGGCCAGAGGTAAAGCAGAACATCATGGCAGAAGAATGTGGCAGAGAAGAGTAGCACAAGATGTGATGACAGGAAACAGAGAGAGAAGGGAAGAGGTCTTATAAAGGATGAACCCTTTCAGGGTCCGTTCCCAGTGACCCACCCTCTCCATCCACACCCAACCTGCCACAGTTACCACATAGTCCATTCAAACTAGGATTACTGATTAGGTCACAGCTCTGTAATCTAATCATTGCATCTCTGAATGTCCCTGCATTAACATGGAAGGTTTGGGGGGGACACTTCACATCCAAACCATAACATTCTGTTCCTGATCCCCAAAAGCTTATGTCCATCTCACAATGCAAAATGCAGTTAGTCCATCTCCAAGAGTTTCCACAGCCTTAAAAGCTCCAGTATTGTTCAAAAGTCCAAGTTTAAGATCTCTTCTGAGACTCAAGGCAAACTCTCAGTGATGAGCTCCTGGAAAAATCAAATCACGTATATTCAATATATAATGAAACAGAGTAAAGATTACCATTCTGAAGGGAAGGAATAGAGGCATACAAAGAAGGGACGGGACCAAACAACACCGAAACCCACCTGGGCAAACAAGTCCTGTGGCTCCATCTCTGGTATCTGGAGCACCTGGTGGCAAGATGTTCTCTCCAAAGAGTTCGGGCAGTGATGCCCTTTTGGCCTTGCCAGTTGCAGATCCCATAGCCTAGTTTTTAGCCTGGCTCTATCCACCAGCAGCAGCTTTCCTCAGTAGACAGTCCACATTACTGATATCTCCTAATCCTGGGGCCCTCCACTGTAGCTACATTTTTCTTCTCAAAGCTTCACCAATTACCCTTTCAGGGGCTGCCTACAGGGATTCTGACCCTGCCACATTTTGTCTGGCCTTCCAGGCTTTCATTTGAAATCTCAGTGGGAGACTCCGTGACCCCCTAACTCCAGCTTCCTGCATTCCTGCACAACTAGCAGCATATGGACCTTGCCAAGTTCTGCCACCAGCTCAAACAGTGTCAGGATGCCTTGGACCAAGGCTGTGATGACCTCTGAGTGCTTGGGTGGCTGAATATAGTAAAATAAATCCTGGGGAAACAACTTTCTGGGCACCCCTTTGTGAGAAGAATGCTGCATGGTCCCTTAAAAGTTTTCACTTCTGTACCCTTGAGCCTGCAATGGGTGTGGTTTTGCAAATTCCTGAGATGTCCTGGAGGCATCTTTCCTATTGTCTCTGTGCAATGTACTTAGCATCTTTTTAGTGGATGTAATCTCTTTAACTATCATACCTTCCTTGGCCCCAATTTTACATGCACTTTTCTGGCCAAACTGCACATTTTTAACATCCTTCAGCTCTATTTTCTGCTCTCAATTCTCACAGTAAACCTGGCTAAAAACTGCCAGCAATATCCATGCCACTGCCTGAATTCTGTGCTGCCTTGAAATTGCCTCCACATTACCTTTAAATTCAGCCTCACACAAAGTCTCAGAACATGGAAAATTGTACATAAGTTTTTTGCCAGAGTACAACACAAATGGCCTCTAGTCCAATTCCAGATAGAATCCTCATTTCCCTCTGAAACATGAACATAGTCTTTGCTTTCTGCATTTCTGTTGTCATTTGGGTTTTCTGATCTCCCCCAAGAGTCACCCATTAAGCTCTGTTTAAAATGTTCTAAGGCTTCTCCAGCCTGCATCTCCAGACTTTTCCAAAGTCCTTATGCAGACCAATTCCAAAGGCTTCTGAACCATATGGTCAGATTAGTCACAGCAGTGTCCCCACTTTCTCTTACCAATTTCTGTGCTAGTCAGCTTTTTGTTGCTGTGACCAAAATACCTGACAAGAACTACTTAGAGGATGAAAAATTTATTTTGGGTTCATGGTTTCAGAGATATCAGTCTGTGATTGGCTGATTCCATGGCTCTGGGCCTGAGATAAGGCAGAGCATCACAATGGAAGAGTGCGGCAGAGAAAAGCAGCTCAGGATATGGCGGCTATGAAGCCAAAAAAGAGGGGAAAGTGCTGCAGGGAAAATGGACCCTTCCAGGGGTCCCACCCCAGTGACCTACCTCCTCCAGTCACGTTGCACCTACTTATAGTGATCACCCAGTTAATCTATTCAGTCTAGGACATATCAGTTAGGTTACAGCCCTCATAATCTAATCATTGAACCTGTGACTATTCCTGACTTAACACAGGAGCTATTGAGGACACCTCATAACAGCACCCATGTACAGTGAAGCTTTCTTTCAACTAAATCAGTTTCCCAAACTGCATGCCTTGGAATGTGTTCCTGGAATTCTAAAAGGTTTCTACGTTGTTTCTGTTTGGAAATGAAAATTTAAAAAAGTGATTGTATGGTTCAGTTTTTAGTTTCTTCATGAGCCGAAAAACCATCTTGAGGTTGAAGGTATATGAACTATGCCCTGTATGTTTCAAATTGAATTATTAGGAGAGTTTTAGCTTTTTAACTGTGCCCCCGGGAAGAACTATCAAGTATTGGAAGCTTTTCTAATACATGATTACTTGTGAAATTGAATCAAATTGAATAAGGAAAGAACTCCCGTGGTCTTTATTTTTAAAAAGGTCTCTGAACTGGGGGTAGTGATCAGGTTTGCTTTAGGTTTGCTGTAATCCCAGTGATTTGGAAGGCAAAGGTCAAAGAATTGCAAGTTTGAGGCCAGCCTCAGCAATTTAGCAAGACCCTGTCTCAAAATAAAAAGGACTGGGGTTGTATCTCAGTGGTAAAGCACCCCTGGGTTAAAACCAAAAAACAAATAAATACAAAAAAACAAATAAATAAATAAATAAATAAGGAACTCTGTTTCTTTATGTAATCATGAACATACACTATAAATGGGACATTAAATTATATTAAGGAAATACTTTAATTAATATGAGTGATAATGATACTTTACATAAGAAAATATCCCCCTTTTTGGATAATGCACAGCAGCATATACAAGGGTAAAATAACATGCTGTCTGACTCTTCCTTCAAAACACTTCAGCAAGAAAAGAAAGGGGGAAAATTGGGCAGAGATGAAACAAGAAAGCTGGAATACTGGTGGTTGTTGAAGCCCTGAATATTTAGGGCGGCCAGATTCTCCAAAGCTCAGATCTTTGCTCAGTCACTTCCTAGCTCTCTAATCTCAGACAAATTGTTTAACCTCTGTGCCCCTCGGTTTCTTCACCTGTAAAATGGAATGACAGTGGTCTACCTCACAGGGTTATCACACAGAATAAATGAGATAGTGCCTGTAAAACATTTACACATAGCCTGGAAAATGGTAAGTCCCTGTTATGGTTTAAATATGAGCTGTCCCCTAAAAGCTTCTGGGCTAAGGCAGGAATGTTCAGAGGTGAAATGATTAGAGTATGAGAGCTGTAATCTGATCAGTCTGTCCCAATTTTAGTGGATTTCTGTGTTGGGTGGTAACTGTGGGCAGGTGGGGGTGTGTGAAGGAGATGGGTCACTGGGGCATGCCCTTGGGAATTGTGTCTTGTCCCCCTGGCTCCTCCCTCCCTCCCTCTGCTTCCTGGAAGAGCAGAGTTCTTCTTCCACTCTCCTCTACCATGGTGTTCTGCCTCACCTTGAGCTCAGAGCAATGGAGTCAGCTGACTATGGACTGAGCCTCTGAAACCATAATCCAAAATTAACTTTTCCTTCTCTGAGTTGTTCTTGTTGGGTGCTTCAATCCCAGTCATGAAAAGCTGACTAACACAGTCCCAAATAAATCTGAACTTGTATTGTTACAATTCATTCTTTAAAGCCCAACCTAGGTATATCTTCTTTGTGAAGACTTCTGAGTGTCCTTCACTGAGAGCCCATTCCTTTTTCTTAGGCATTCTGGCAGCTCTATACCTCCAAAGTGTGACTATACAGTAAATGTCTCAAGGATGGGGACGTTGCTTTTTCTTTTCTCTATTTATTTATTTACTTGTAAGTGGGGCTTGCTACATTGCCCAGTCTGTCCTTGAACTCTTGGGTTCTGTCCTGAACTATAGGCATGTACCACCATACCCAGCTAGGACCATGTCTTTTGCATCTCTGTATGACTCCAGCATGCTAACAGAGGCTATCAAGCCCCAAAGGATGAAAAGGGAGCCTAACAGCAGATTCAGTTCCTTTAAATCCTTGAGAGACCCCTGCGGCAGTACCGCTTACATACCATCACACAGTTAGTTGCAAGAGAGGTTGAAAGATGTGGTCTGTATTCCATACTCTGCTCTCTCTTATCTATCTATCTATCATCTATCTATCTATCTATCTATCTATCTATCTATCTATCTCTCCTCTGTCTACCTGAAATGAAGCTAAAGGGTCAAGGTTAGTCCTACAAAGAGTCCACCACCTACTCTCTGGTGAGACTCTTGATGCCCTTAATGTAGTGATTTCAGGATAAGGAAAAAACAGCTTCCTAATATCAGGCCTAGAAAACATCCTTTATATTGGAATGCCATTGAGAAAAAAAGAGCCCACAAATCAAGAAAGGAATAGCATAAGTGCTTCTGTAGCAGTAACATCCTCACTGAGGCACAGCGAGCTCACACGCTGAGCATTTCGACAGGAAAACATGCAGATATTTACTTTGGCAACGAGAGGATTTCACAGTTATTACTTCCCAGGTCTAAGCCATAGAGTCATACATCTTCCAAAAGAACATGCAGGCAGTAATATGAAACCTGGGCTTTAATCAAATCATACCTGTTTCTTTAGCATGAGCAAAGCTCTCTGCCAATACATAAGCATCTTTGCATTTGATTTTCCCGAAGTGGTTTAAGAGTGAGAAATCGGGTTAACCCAGTAGTGAGGACATACAAATAACGGAGACCTGAGCCAAACAAGCTTCTGGGAGGCAGAGCTTTCTAGAGTATCTTTTCCTTTCTAGTTGGGGTAGAAAAGAGTTGATATAATCAAGAGCACACAGCTCTTCAGTTCCCATGAGCACACAGCTCTTCAGTTCCCATGGGGATGGCTAACTAAGCCATGAAGAATAACAAAAAGCCTGCAGGTGACCTAAAACCATCACATTGACTGTCAGATTGCACTTCTTCCTTGGGTGACATGTTACTCAGCTGTCCAACAAGTATAAATAATGATCACTTGTCTTTTTTTCCTTTGTCCCCCTTTCCCTTATCACTTGGGATATTTCTTCTTATTAAAATTAATCAGCAAATATTAGTTGGAATGCCATTTAATTAACATTAATTAAAATATTTGCTGTGCAACATAAGAGAGACCCACTCTGTGAGGTCACTGCCCTCATTGGGTTTAGTTTACAATCCAATTGGTTTTATTTGTAATTCTTGTTCATTTTTAACCTAAATGGTGGCATATTACAAAACAATTGTGCAGCTTGTACTTTTTGCTTTGTTTGTTTGGTTTGTTTTCCTCATGGTACTGGGAATGGAAGCCAGGGCCTAATTGCATGCTTGAAAAGCACTGTACCACTGAGCTACAGGTACCGCTAGTTTTTTCAATTTTATGTTGAGATAGGGTTGCCCCAGCTGTCTTTGAACTTGGAATCCTTCTGCCTCTGCCTCCCAAATCACTAGCATTATAAGGCATGCACCATTATGCCTGGCTTGTTTTTTAGTTTAGTTTTTATTTTTTTTAACTTAACAATATATCTTGGAGAGGGTTCCATGTCAACATAAGAATATACAATACATAGGAATATGGAATATTCCACATGTAGGAACATGGAAATTTCCATATATACATATATAGGAATATGGAATTCAAAAGGGTAGAATTGCCTTGGTTTATTTTAAAAACAGTGACACAATATTCTACAGTATGAAAATGTCATAATTTGCTTAACTAGTCCCTAAATGTGGTACATTAAATCTTTTGTTCTTACAAATAATGATATTAGAAAAATAAAATAAAATAAAACAAACAAATGATGCTATTAGAAATAATAACTGACTGCAACTTAGTGAGGCCCTAAGCAACTCAGTGAGACCCTGGCTCTAAATAAAATATAAAAAAGGGCTGGGATATAGTTCAGTGGTTAAGCGCCCCTGGGTTCAATCCCTGGTACAAAAAAAAAAAAAAAAAAAAAAAAGAAAAAGAAAGAAAGCAAAAAGAAAAAGAAACCTGACTAAGTATAGTGATACATAATTATATGCTCTATTTCCCACCTGGATACACATGTAATGGAGTACAACTTTCGTTTCTCTGGTTGTACACCCATTTGTGTACAATGAATCAAAATTTTTTTAAAAAGTATGTAACTGGATAGATACCTAAGAGTTGAACTGCTGGGTTGAAAGGCAGAGAGCATGTGCTTTTGTGATCTATTGCAATCAAATAACCATTACCACAGTTTCTCCAGAAAGGGGTCAATTGACATATTCCACAAACACTCAGACATTCACTCTCGTAAATTTGGCACTTCCCCATTAAGTGTCCTCATCAAGGGAAGAAATTACCTAATTTTGTGAATTTTGCCAATTGGAAAGATTTAAAAAATGGCACTTCATATTTTTAATTTGCATTTCTTTTATTATGAATGAGGCTGAGCACTTCATGTGTTGAAGCAGGTATGTAGGTCTATTTCTGGAGTCTCTATTCTATTCCATTGATCTGTCTGTTATCTGTCTTTTTTCAGAATTGAGAGGATGATGCTTGATTTAAAAAGAAGACAGAAGTTTCAACAGGCTCTACATTCACTAGCTAGCTAGCTAATCTTGAATGAATCTCTTAACCCCTTTGATCTTAGCTTCTCCATCTATAACACTGTAGTGTTGGATCCCCAGGGTTCATGTTCTCATTGTATGTTTATTGAGTGTTGGGATCCATGCTAGCAGCTGAGACGCAGAGGACAGCAAACTAGGCTGTCAGTTCTGTTCTCTGAAATTTATTGTCAGTGTGGGAGGCGTTACTATTCCCATAATTACTTAGATCCTTGAGGGTCCCTAACAAAGGTAACATAGGCGACTGCGGAGAGGAGAAGGCCCAAAAGATTTCTAAAGGATTTAACTTGGAAACTGACATCATCCAATGGTAAAGAAATTACCCAGGAGAAGACAAGGTGGTAGAGAGGAAGGAGTCCCAAATAAATTTCCTAGCACGTGAGGACTTGGCATGAACAAAGAACTCTCTGTTATAGTTGAAAATAGGAAAGTGTCAAAAGATGAGAGAGACTGACAAAGTAGATGGAAATCAATTTCCGCAGAGCCTTGGATAGATATTCTCCTAAGCATTTGTCTTGCCTGGTATTTCTAGGAAGTAGAGTCTGAGTTAAGACTAATGCAGTGACACTTTATTGGGAAGTGAAAGCCTGGGACAGGGTGGGGGCAAAGGGAGGTGAGGCAAAGAAAGATGTGAAACAACAATGCAGTGCTGAGTGTTGTCACTCTGGTGACTGCATGACAACGAGTTGCAGCTGTAGAGAATGCAGCTGGTTGGTTACCAGGTATGTTTGTTTAGCACACAATACTTCTCCAGAAAGTTCACAAGGAAAACCACATCTCAGAGCAATTCTAAGAAGGGAGAGAGGAAGGACTAGATTCATCAGCTTGGTCTTTTCCACTTTGTGTTTCTTGTTCGTGTTTCACTCTGCGAAAGCTTCCAAGGTGTGTCATCCAGCCCCTCCATGGTCATATCTACGGAAGTAGAGGTGTAGGTGGAACACCAACCAAGAAAGGAAGAGGGGCACAGTCCAGAGAATCTGAGGAGGCACACAGGGTTCGTGTCTAATATACCATTAAAGGACTCCAAGCAAGGCAGTTTACCTGACCTGGGAACACGGTGGAGAACAACTTACAGAGAATTACAAATAGATGTAGGGAGACCACTTGGGACACTATTGGAATAGTCCAGAAGAGAGCAGACAATGCCCAAGGTTAGGGGCTAGATATGGAGATGGAGGGAGTGAAGACATATGAGAAATTTTAGGAGGAAAAATTGCTAGCGTTGAGGGACAGATTGGGTTTGAGAAAGAGGAAAAGGTATCAATGATGCTTAGGTTTCTGACCTAGTAACTCAGTGGGCAGTGGTATCATTTGCTCAGACAGCAATCTGGGATAGAGAACCAAATTTGGGAGGAAAGTTCCTAACTTAGGATTTTGACTGGTGCCTATGAGAAACCCAACTAGAGATTTCAAGTAAACAACGGAGTACTGGAGTTAGATTATTGGAGCAGTGGACACGGTTAGCAGGAATTGAAGATAGAGTGAGAAATAGAAGTTTAAATGCCCAAACATTTCATGGCTCTGTAGGGGCAGATGGGCCTGCAAAGGAGACAAAGAAGGAACAGGCAAAGTTAGGGGAAAACTAGAAGAACTTTGCTTCCTTGAAGTCCAGGAAGAAGAGTCCAGGAGAAAATGTTCCCAGAAAGGCCAGGGGAGGGAAAGACTCCATCCCAAGTGATGAGGCTGAGGAGTGAGGGGAGCGGATGGAAAGGGAGTATTGACAGCCATTCGAGAAGTTTCACTGGTAAGGGAAAGAGTCACAGCGAGAAGGGGCTGTGGGTTGAGAGAGGTGCTTTTGTCTTAAAAGAGACTTAAGCATGTTTAAATGGAATGGGGAAGGTTCCAGAGCCAGGGAGGTGTTGCACATACAGGGTAGAAGAGAGGCTTTACAGCAGGAGACTCCGGAAGGAGCAGGAGGGGCTGGAATCCAGAACACAGGTAGAGGGCCTGACCTCAGGGCAAGAAACATCCGCCAGGGAATGGGAGGAAAGGAAGTGGGGATGGCGCCAGGAAGGTAGGGCTGGAGCAGGAAGTTGAGGGTCTGGTTCAATGGCATCAATTTTTGGAAAAGTAGGAGGCAGATTGTACACAAAAATGTGAGCTGGGGGAGGAAGAGTGGAGAGGATTTGAAATGGAAGAAACTCTCAACTTAGTGATCTTGGGAGAACTCCAGTCCATGGGCACCTTGAAGGAGAGGTAAGTGGGTGAAGGGAAGACCGGAAATGCAGGAGGTAGAAGGAAGTGGATCACATGCTGACCCCCCAAGTCCTGCTCCCCAGCTTACCCTCCAGCCAGTCTTACCTCTACTCATCCAGTTTATGGACAAGGAAGCAAATGAGACCAGTCTGAAACAACCACTACAGAATCTGGCTTCCAGATAACTAAGAGGCTGTCATTTTTATGACTCATAAATATTAGTTTAATACAAGAACCAACCCATTTTTGAAAAACCTTTTATTGTGGCATCATGGTGACACTTCCAAATGTTGATGCTGGAAAACACAATATTGTGAGCATCAACTAAGATTTTAACACAGAAGCATGTTAAAAGTCTTTTGTTCTTTTGGCTTTTCTTTTCGGCTAGAACAGGACCTAACTGTTTAACTTGTGGTTAAGGATTATTTGTGCGGGGCACCTCGGTAGGTGAAATGTAGTGGATTTGGCATTTTGCCTGTGGAACACTGGGCAGGATCTCCAGTTACAAATTGCAGCTGTATAAAATAACAGGAAATGTGGGGCTTTGAAAGATTCCACTGGAAAGATTAATTATTTGGAAAAGAGTTATGTATCAGCTTCATGTGTTTTCAGAGAAAAGGTGGCCCACGCCATTTTTAATAGCGCAAAAGAAAATTCTGCTACCAGGCTGAAGAGGGGAAGAGAAGACCTCTTGTTTGTTCTTTTTCTAAAAGGCCTCACATTAAGTTTTTTTTTAATTCTCTGTTAGAAGACAAGGGGTTAGAAATGAAAGCCAGATGGAATCCCAGAAAGATTTGAGGCTTATAAAAAAAAAAAAAAGATCTGGATTTCCTAATTCTCCAAAATGACCTCCCTGGAATTGTTGGTTTTATTTTTTTCCTAAATCTTCTCCCTCCCATCCCCCATCCTGCAACTTAACATTGAATGATTTCCTGCACATCAACTCGCCATGCACATTCATTTTTTTGTAGGCATAAGAACATTATTCAAATAAACTTGAAACTTCTGGGTGGACATTGGCTCTAGATTTAGCATCTCTTAATGTCCATGAGGATAAACTGATATTTAGGGTGTGGTTGGGAGAACCCCAAATGATCAGGCATACTGACATGACACCAAGATTGACTTGTGCATAGTTTTCTGAGAACAATGTGTTTCTACACATTTGAAGTAAAATAATTCAATCTCCCCAGTGTACTCTGGTTGTGAACTGCCAAGAAACTGTAGGGGAGCTGGTGTTTGGGGTGGGGGTGGGGCAGCATCTTTTGAATTCCTGAGACATCCATCTGTAAGTGCAGATAGAGAAGGGCATCTGTTTTCAGGTAGGTTTGTCACTTTCTTTCAGGGTGAGCATCACTCATCGGAAGTCTGCCTTAGAGAGATTTACTTGGTATGAAAGCTTACTTGAGCAATGGAGGGAGGAATCCTTCTCTCTATAGTTGCTCATAGTTGAGAGCCTGACCACCAAATATGAGAGATATTTATTGTCTGACATGATTGGGGAATGGAATGTTCAGGCTAATCAATTATTCGGGTTGATAGAGAACAGCCACAATGACCACGTAAAGACTTTATGTGCAGTAGTATATACTGGCTGTTGTAGGACTTACTGAGACCACCAAGACCACTGAATCTTCAGTGTCCCCGGTCCAGACTATCACCAGGAACAACAGTTATGTTCATGGAGAGTAGAAGAGTAGTAAATCAGATCCTTCCCATAAAAAGCTAGAAAACCATGGCTTTCACTATAGTTTTGTTAAGCTTCAAATTGAAAATGTAAAGAAGTGTGGTTTTGGAGATTATGGTGGAAGTGCCCAATCACCTTCATTCCTGAGATCTGATGGTAGAATCCATGGTTGCCTCAGATGGGATGGGAGAGGATGTGCATGGACCTCTTCTGCTGTATCTATGCCTGCAGATTCTGCGCCCCTCTCCCATCATCCTCTGTGCACTATGATGCCTAGAGTCACACATCCTCTTCAATAATAAATTTTTATTTAATTCTATTTTCTTTGGTGCTGGGGATTGAGTCCAGGTCCTCATGCATGTTAAGCACATGCTCTACCACTGAGCCACACCCCCAGCCACTAAACTTTTAATAGGTTTTGTGCTAAGAGTCAAAGATTAGAAGAAACACAGCCTCTGACTTCAGGGACATTCGTGTTTATGGAAGATGCAAGAAGCCCATGTCAATGCAGGGAGGCAGATGCTTAGTGTGGAGTGTATGACCATGGGCAGAGTTTCCTGTCCTAGCTCAGAAGGAAAGAACCTGGAGAGGCAGAGGCTAGAAGTACCAGCTACAAAGGTCATTGCCCATTACCTGGATTCAGGGAGCTAAGGCTGTGAAATTTGGACATGGCTCCATTTTTTCCTATAACTGCTATGTTGGGTCCAACCTCTGCATGATGAGCAGAAGGGCAAATCCCACAACTTTTCCAGCCTCACTTAGGAATTAATCAAGAGTTTCCCACTGGCTCCACCTCAACCAAACCCCCACTCTCTCATCCAGTTTAAACTTATTCTCCCTTCCTTTGCCAGACTCAAAAATCCTATATTTCTTGCTTTTTCTTTTTCTTTTCCTTTTTTTTTTCTTTTTCCCGAGACAGGGTCTTGCTCAGTTGGCTGAGGCTGAACTCAAGCTTCTGATTCTCCCACTTCAGTCTCCTGAGTAGCTATGATTACAGGGGTGCCTCACCTCAGCTCTTTATTTTATTTTGTTTGCAGTACTGGGATCAACCCAGAGTTTCTCACAGCTAAGTGAGCATTCCCTTACTGAGCTATACCCCAGCCAGCCTACCCTATTCTTCTGTTCCTCCAGAGTCTGGCTCCTCCAGGAAGTGGTATGGGAGCAAAGATAGGCAAAGCGCAGAAACTGCCTACTTGACTGATGCTGTTATAAAGAACCATTGTAAAGTGAAGGCCTGGTGGCAGGTGGTAGGCACTGGGCATGCCTGCATTGTTCCTTAGCATGCAGGTCCCTGAAACCTGCCCCTTAGAACTCACCATGGCTCTTGCTTTTGTTGATACCTACACCCAGTACCCTACACCCAGACCCTACCCCATCCCACAACACTGTGGCCATCTGGCCTGGTAAGCAGATCTATTGTTCTTAGAAGACATTTGAAAACAACTCAAACCAGTTCTTTCCCACTGTGTCCATTTTGGTACCCCTTCTATGGGAGATGCCCCCAAAGCCCTGCATGGGTCATGGGTTCCTTCCTCTGTGTCAGGCCCCTCACTAGCTGTCAGGAGCAGGAGTGGCCAACATCTCTCCTCTGAACTTCCCCAGACTTGAAGGAAACCATGTCAAGCACTCTGAATCCATCTCTTGGGTCCTCTCACATAGCTTGGGGGTCAGGAAATAACCAGGACTTCAGGAAAACTTTCTCCCTAGTGTCTTTACTACTCACATTGGGATTGAATTTCTTGAAGGTAAGTGTGTTGGGCTCAGAAAGGCAGGACTCTTCCTATTTTTGTCTTTTCTTTTCTTTCTTTTGGAGACAAGGTCTCACTCTGTTGCCTAGGCTGGCCTTGAGCTTGTAGGCTCAAGTGTTCCTCCAGCCTGAGCCTCCCAAGTTCCTGGAACTACAGACACTGTTTTTGTTTTTTCTTTAACAAGTTCTGCCCAAAAGGTCCAACACCTTTCTTTATTGAGCTTTTTAATGTATGTGCGTGTGCGTGAGTGTGTGTGTGTGTGTGTGTATGTGTGTGTGTGGTATTGGGGTTGGAACCCATGGCCTCACACATGTTAAACAAGTGCCCTACCATAGAGCTATACTCTCAATCCCAGAACCTTGCTTTAAAAAGGAGGTATTCTGGGTTGATGATGTAGCTCAGTTGTAGGGCATGTGCAAGGCCATGGGTTCAATCTCCAGCACCACACACATGAAAAAGGAGGTATTCTTGTCACTTATTTTGTCAGGTTAGAGGCCTCAGGTCTACCTAACAAAGCAGGGAAAGTTCTTTCTTAGCTCTGTTATTCTTAATAAAAGTAATAACCAAAAGTTTTCTTGGGCTGGGGATATAGTTCAGTTGGTAGAGTGCTTGCCTAGCATGCACAAGGCTCTGGGTTCAATCCCCAGCACCACAAACAAACAAACAAACAAAAGTTTTCTAGAACTTTCCCAGGGTACCATTAGACATGGTCCATGTAAGTGGCTCCAGGGAGTTGTGCAATGCACATTTTGCACCACCAAGCTGGCAGCTTTGGGCAGCTTTTGTTGGAAGAGAAACAGATCCTTTCACATAGATAATGATAATTAGCAAGACAACCATTGCTACCATTTGTTTAGCATGCAGGATGTGCCAGTATACATTACACAGTATAGACTATACATTATATTTAATCTCCACAAGGTTATAGCCCCTTCAAGATGGGGCTATTATCTCCTGCTTTTGAATGAAGAAATTAATATTCAACTTCTTGCCCAGCAATAAGCATTTAGGATTTAAATTCAATCCTGTCTCTCTAAGCTACACTCCTTTTCCTTTTTCCCTTTTGGATCCAGACACTTATTTTGTTTGTTTTATACTGGGATTTGAATCCAAGGGCACTTTACCACTGAGCCACATCCCTAGCCCTTTTTAGTGTTTATTTTGAGACAGGGTCTCAGTGAGTTGCTCAGGGCTTCACTGAGTTGCTGAGACTTGCCTTGAACTTCCAAATCCTCCTGCCTTAGCCTCCTGAGTCATTGGAATTACAGACCTGTGCCACCATGCCCGCCTAGCCACTTGTTTTATAGATGAGCAAACCCCAGCTCAGAGAGATCACATGCCTTCCTCTGAGGCATCTTGGGTCTCCTACTTTATTTCATGTAACTTTTAGGCTCTTGATGTATCTACAAGAATATGGCCTTAAATAGGAAATCTCAAAGGCATAATACTGAGTACAGGCACCAAAAAAAAAAAAAAAAAAAAAAGCAGCCCAAGCTCTTTTTGATATCTGTATTGGGGTTCTCCAAAGAAACCAATAGAATATGCATGTAAGATATAATACCTATATGTTGTATATATGTGTATATGTGTTTATTATGTTTGTATATGTATCTCTGTGTGTATTATATAAAGAATTTATTATGAGGGATTGGATGTGATTGTGTAGGTTAAAAAGTCTCACGATATGCCATCTGCAAGCTGGAGCCCCAAGAAAGCCAGTAGTATAATTCAGCCTCAGTCTGAAGGTTTGAGAACCAGGGGAGCAGAACTGATGGTGTAAGTCTCAATCTGAGCACAGGAGAAGATCAATGTCCCAGGCAGAACTAAAGGGGAGGGTGGTGAATTCTCCCTTCCTGTATTTTTGTTCTATATGGGCCCTCAACAGATTGCATGATGCCTACTAGCGTTGGAGAGGGCGATCTGCTTTATAGAGTCCATTTAGTCAGAAGTTTATCTCATTTGGAAAAAAATTCACAGATGAACCCAGAAATAGTGCTTAGCCAAATAAACTGGGCACCCCTGATCCAATCAAGCAAACATAAAATTAAACATTACATCTTTTTCCTTCATGCATAGTTATTTGGGCTTCTTGTGGGAAGGTGGTGTGGAGTAATATATCCTGAAAGAGTGGAGCCTTGTATGTATTACCTGTACATAAATGCTTTTGTTCACTTAGCCTGTGTTTTAGATTGCATTGCTCTAGCAATATAACCACGTCTGGATATACTTAACAAAGAGAAGAGGTTAGTTAGAGATCCAAATCATGGCGCCTATAACTATTGGCCTCTGGTGAGAGCCTTTGGCTCCATCATAGCATGGCAGAAGTCATCATGGTGGAAGCACATGCAGAAGAGAGAAACCACATGGTAGGATAGAAAGCAAGAGGCTCAGGAGGGGCCAGTTTGCTCTCTTTATAACAAAGCAATCTCAGGGGAATGAAACTCATTCCGACAATACCCAACCCACTCAGAAAAACCAACATTAATCCATTCTTGAAGGTGGAGCCACCATGACCTAATTCCATTCCTCTAGACTCCGCCTCTTGAAGATTCTGCCACTCAACACTGCCACACTAGAAACCAAACTTCCAGCACATGGCCCTTTGGGGGACAGACTCAAACCATATCCAACCCATAGCAGCTTGGATTAATATTAAGGAAAGAGGCTAAATGTGAGGTAGGCTTAATGCAAATCTGGCAAGTGAAATTGAAATTCTGTTTCCTAATAGTTATGTGTTTTCACAAATGAATATTTACCAAGATTTGTTAAGGTTAACATATATGTAGAAAATTCAAATGATACTGTTGAAAAGTATTTTGCCAATGAGCAAATCATCCCACAATATTTTAGTCCACTTGAACATATAAAACATTTGGTGACACAGATGAAATTGTGATATGCATATTAAATCTACGAACTTGGCTATCCCTACATGCTTAATACCCCTTATGTAATATAATCAATTCATTTATAAATACTGCTTTTTTCTACTCTCAAACTTCATAGAACAAATCTATTCAAACTCTTTATGCATCTCTTGGTCACCAGGGTCCTCATTATCTCTGGAGTCATTCTGAAGACATTCTCACTTGTCTAGATTGTTGGAGTCCTCTTGGATGCTAAGAGGGATGCTGTCGTTGGAAATTTGATCCCAAACCACGAAGTGCCCATTCGCACAGCATTAGTCAGTTGGTTGTCACTGGTCTCACTAACATAACCACTTACTCTACTGCTTTTTAAAGTCATCATAAGAGGCTTGTTTGTGGCAATTTTCACCATTTCAAATGTGAAGTCACCCCCAGGAAGAACTTACAAATCTGTGTTGTATTTCCTTACCTCCTTTCGTACTGAGTCAATGATCTCCCTAAGCATCCGAACTAGCATTAATTTGAGGTGATTTTAGGCTAATATCTTCCTTAAACTGTGCCACAGTTGTTGTATAAAGTAATTTAGAAAGCATTGGTGTAACATGAGAGCAGTTGCAAAGACTCAGAGATAAAGTACCCCCTGTTTTGTTTTGGTTTTTAATATTTTAGTCAGAGATGGACCTAATGCTTATATTTCATTTATTAATTTTTATATGGTGCTGAGGATTGAACCCAGTGCCTCACAAGTGCTAGGTGAGCATTCTGCTACTGAGCCACAACTCCAGGACCACCCCCTGTTTTATGAGCAGAAATTTCAGGGGAAAAAGTCTTGCCTTATTGGTATAAAAGGAAAAAAAATTATAGATAGATGGTAGTTAACACCTTTAGACTTTCCATACATGGGTATAAAATGCAGATAATAACTATTATAGCATATGAACTTTAAAAATTTTTTTGGTTTTATTTGATTTTTTATTTTTTTGTTTTTCATTTTGTTTTGTTTATACATTATGTAACATACTGCATGCTACCTTACACATTGCATAAATTTCTAGCAGGGGTAGATGACAATAATTGAGTTTTGTTTTGCCTTTTTTTTCCATCAATCAGGAAAATACTTCCTTAATCAACATTCTCCAAACCTTTGACACATGATAGCAATTAACTCCAGAGACGCGCCTACCTCTTTCCATCAAACTCCACTGACAGGGAAGATGAGCAGCCCTTTTTTCCTTTTGAACTTGTAGTTATATACAGTAGTCACTCCAAGTATAACGAGCACACGCCCATGTTGAATGGCGTTGATGTTGAATCCTGGAAGAATCTTGAACTACATTTTGCACAGTTACCTAAACCAAAACCCTATCCTTTGATCTCCTCTTTGGAAGGTTTGGCTCCCTATTTGTTTATTTATTTATTTAGGGATAGGGTCTCGATTTGTTGCCCACACTGGCCTCAAACTCCTAGGCTCAAGCCTTCCTCCTACCTCAACCTCTGGAGTAACTGGGCCTACAGGTGCACCACTGTGCCCAGCTGATAACTATGGCCTTCTTGTGAGCAGGGCCCATCTAATTTATTTATCTTTGTCCTTTGTGTCCAGATAGCAACTGACACATAACAAGTCCTCAGTACATATTCGTTGGCCCAGTGGCTCTTTCCAAAACTATTACTTTGTTTGCAAGCCCCCCACATCCACTTCAGTCTGCAGGGTTGCCTTGACAACAAGCTCTCTCAGCATTTCCGGCATGGGAAGTACAAAACTCAACCCAAACTAAAAGACTCTTTTTAGGGTTAATGTGCCATACCCAAGACTACACTCGGGTGCTTGGAATAGTGGTTCACACACAGGTATTAAATGAATGGACAGAGGATTTACCTATATCTATTTGCGAGCTGGGAGTGTAGTCCAGAGGGAGAGCACATGCTTATACATATGCAAGGCCTGGGTTCCAACCACAGGGCCATATGGGAAAACAAAAACAAAACAAAAAAGCTATTTGATTTCATGGTCCACCTAAATTCAAATGTGTTTTGACAAAATGCTGATTTTGATGTTGCTTCGTTCACTTTCTTTGGACACAACTCCTGAGAATAAGGATCAGCAGACAGAAGGAGTGGGATCGAGTCAAAAGTCAAGAGTGTAGCAGTTGGGTGGCAGTTTCCTTGAAGGTGTCAGGACCCAGCTAGAGAGAAATCATGAGAAAGTACAAGAGAGGATGTGACTGGAAAACCAAAACTGAATTGATATGAATTTAAATGGGTATCATTCCACTACCCCATTTATTAGGGGGACTCTACCACAAGTCCTATGTGTATTTGTGTGTGAGATGTGTGTGTAACCAGAATAGAGACTTCCTGTCATTAAGGGCCTGAAAAATAAGCATTTACTAGCACCAGGCATGCTGAGTACAAGCATCTTTGCTGTCTGAGATTCAATACCCAGCTCTTGTGCTCACCACTGACTAACCTTGGCCACATTCTTAATGCCTCTGCACGGAGCAGACAGCTACAGAGCTTTGCTTCTCCTCCCACCAAGTAGTGGAGTCTATTCCTCCCCTTGAGCCAGGGCTATCCTTGTCACTAGCTTTGACCATGAGGTAGACATGAGAAGGTTCCCCCAAACATGCCCCTGTTTTCATCCCCAGAACCTGTGAACCTATTGCATCACATGGAAAAGGGGAATTCTGGTTGCTCAAGGCAGTAAATTTGCTAATCTGTTGACCTTGAGGTGGGGAGAGTAGCCTGGATGACTTGGTGAACTCTGTGTAATCACAAGGGTCCCTGGAAGTGAAGGAGAGAGACAGGAGAGTCAGAGTTCAATGATGCAGAGTAAGGAAGCCTTGATTGGCCATGGCTAGTTTTGAGGATGAAGCAGGGACACAAGTCAGTCTAGGTAAGCAATTGCTAAGATTTAGAAAAGGCAAGAAATGATTTCTCCTGTAGAGCCCCAGGAAGGAATGCAGCCTTGCTCAATCCTTGATTTTTGTCCACAGCAACCCATTTCAGACTTCTGACCTTCAAAGCTGTAAGATAATACATATGCATTGTTTGAAGCCACTACATTTCTGGTAATTTCTTGCAACTGCAATAGGAATCTAATACCAACCAATAGAATGAGGCAGAGCTGTGCTATGTAATATCTACAGCTGGGCCTTACGAGATCAGCAGCTTCCAATTTCATCCCTCTTGGGATTCAGCTGTCATGTCAGAAGTCCAACTGTGGTGAGTCATCGTGCTGTGAAGGAGCCCAAGCTAGCCACTTGGAGGGGACCAAGCTGCCAGACATGTGAGCGAAGCTCTCGTGGTCATTCTGGCCCAGTCCAGTGACCACTTGAATGCAGCTGAGCAAAAAGTGCCAGCTGACACACGCACAGCAGAACCACCCAAATGAGCTCCCTGGACTTCTGACTCACAGAACTGTGAGCAAACAAAATGGTGGTTGCTGTAAGCTGCTGTGTCCAAGGACTGTGCTTATGCTGGGCAGATATCCTGAAAAGTGCCTACAAGTACTTGCCATATAATAAGCATTCAATAAATGTTGACTATTATTATACTAGTTTAGCTATACATACGTAAACTCCTTGATGATCCTGCTAAAGGAGTCTTACCCATTGGTGATAGTTGGTATTACTGTCCTACAAATATTTTCCCACTCTTATTGTGAGCCAAATGTATTTCCCATGCCATGGATTTTGGACTTGGCCTTGTAACTTGATTTGGTCCATGGGATGTTAGCAGATGTGTCACACAGAAAAGCTTTCAATGTGTTTGCATAATGGAGCTTCCCCCACTTGAGCCTTAAGAAGACCCCCCCACACACACTGGGAGGCAGGTGTGGTGGCACACACCTGGAATCCCAGTGACTCGAGAGGCTGATGCAGGAGGATTGCAAGTTCCAGGCCAGCCTCAGCAACTTAGTGAGACCTTGTCTCAAAGCCAAAAATAAAAAGAGCTAGGAATGTAGCTCAGTGGTAGAACACCCCCAGGTTCAATTCCCAGTACCGCACAAGAAAAGAAAAGGGAAGATAGTCTTTCATAATTCTGGAGGCTCATCTTCCAAAGTTGAGGAATGGCAGGGCTATGCTCCCTCTGAAGGCTCTAGGTGAGAATCCTTCCTTGCGTCTTCCAGCTTCTTTTTTTGTGGGGAGGTACTGGAGATTGAACTCGGGGTCAATCAACCAATGAGCCACATCCCCAGCCCTATTTTGTATTTTATTTAGAGACAGGGTCTCACTGAGTTGCTTAGTGCCCCACTTTTGCTGAGGCTGGCTTTGAACTCGTAATCCTCCTGCCTCAGCCTCCTCAGACCCTGGGATTCAGGCATCTACCACCTTGCCTCGCCTCTTCCAGCTTCCCTTGGTTTCTGGCAATCCTTAGGATTCCTTGGCTTACAGAAGCATCACTCCCATCTCTGTTTCTACTGTCTTCTTCCCTGTGTCATTTTCCTCTTCTTTTTCTTATAGATTTCAGTCATGGGGCTTAGGGTCCACCCTAATCCAGTGGGACTTCATCTTAACTCATTTTAAAGACCCTATTGTGCTCCAGGGTATGGTGGTGCACACCTGTAATCCACAAGGCTTGAGAGGCTGAGGCAGGAGGATCGCAATTTCAAAGCCAGTCTAGAAACTTTGTGAGGCCCTAAGCAACTCAGTGAGACCCTGTCTCGAAATAAAATATAAAAAAGGACTGAGGGTGTGGCTCAGTGGTTACGCATCCCTGGGTTCAATTCCTGGTATCAAAAAAAAGACCCTATTACCCAATAAGGTCACATTCTGACTTTCTGAATAGCCTTGAATTTGGGGGGTTGGGAGAGACATTATTCAACCCAGTGAAGTTCCTCCCTTTACTAGTTACAACTAGAGTCATCATTAGGCAGACCATGCCCAAATGATAGCTCAGACAAAACTTCAGAACCTGGGGGGAAACAGGTTGGAAAGAATTCAGGGAGGTCAGATTTCACCTCCATACAGACATTTAATATGGTTTGAATGTGTTCCCTCCAAAATGCATGTTGAAACCTAATCCCCATGTGGTGGTATTAAGAGGTGGGACCTTTGGGGAAGTGATAGATTAATGTCCATCCTCATAAAAGAGACTTCATGGGACTGGGAAGCACTGTGTGGTGGAGCCCCTGCCAGCAGGCATAAGGTCCTAGGTTCCATCCCAGCACCAAACAAAACTAAACTAAATTAAAGAGTCTTCAGAAAAAGCTTGCTCTCTTGCTTTTCAGTTCTTCCACCTGAAAGGATACAGTTAGAATGCCCTCACCAATGCCTTGACCTTGAACATACCAGGTTCTAGAATTATAAGAAATAAATTTATCTTCCCTATTCTCAGTCATTTAAGTTATAGTAGCAAAAACAAACTAAGATAGCACGTTCTAAATCTTGACAGATCTGAAGTTATCAAAGAACATTGTTGAATGCTCTTGCTCTGGGTCAACCATGAGGGTGAGCTTTGCTCACCTTGAATGAAGTGCCTATGCCATTTTAGAAGTTCAGTGAGACAGATTTCCTGTCCTCTGATTTCCTGACAAGCCCCTCACCTGGAAGTGGGGGAGCCTCTGGGCCCCACAAGACAAGAGCAAAGAGGGGCCCTAAGGAGACTATGAATATATCCAGGTAGGAAGGGCTTCCACTGTCCATGTAGGGCAAGCCAGACAAGAAGGGACAGAGCGGGGTCAGAGCTACTCTTGTGTGTCCAGGCCACCTTGTATAATAATTAAAGCTAACAAGAACACTTACCATGGATCTGTATTAACTCATCTAACATTTTTTTTGGGGGGGGGCAGTTACTAGGGATTGAACCCAGGGGCTCTTAACCACTAGCCACATCCTCAGCTCTTGAGTGTGTGTGTGTGTGTGTGTGTGTGTGTGTGTGTGTGTGTTTTATTTAGAGAAAGTGTCTCCCAAGTTGCTAAGGGCCTCACTAAGATGCTGAGGCTGGCTTTGAACTCAAGATTCTCCTGCCTCAACCTCCCAACCTGCCTCACTGCAGTTAAGGGAGTGCACCACCATGCCTGACCAACTCCTCTTTTATTACAGTTTACAAGGGGGTTATCATCTTCTTTGAGGCCAGAGAAAATGTGGTTGCCCATTTCAAGAGGCAACCCCATGATGGTATTACACCCTGGCTACTTCCCTCCTACATTGAATTAGGGCTGCCCTGGTTCCACTAGCATATGACCCTGACTGTGGAAGATACACTTCTGCAGCTCTGACATGGCACCCCATTGCACAGCTGGTGGGATACCTTCTGCCATAGGCAACACCTCTCTCCCCAAGAAGAGCTCCTGAACTAGCAGGGCCTGCCCCTTCTGCCTGCCTCATGAGAGCTGGAGAAGGATGGGCATGATTCTGGTAGTGAAGGAGGGAGGTGAGGAGACTGCCCCCCCTCCCCGCCTCCAGTGTGTCACTGTTTGGGCTGCCAGGGACTCAAAAGTCTTCAGGAGACAAAGCCTTTTGTTCTGTAATTATGGTGGATATGAAATTTAAAGGGCAAACAGCACAGGGAGAAAGAAGTAGGAACTGACTTGAACTCACACTAAGTCTCAGGGATTTGGAAGCTGAGTTCAGAGCAGGGAGAGACACGAGACTGGAACCAGGGGAAGGTGAGGAAAGAGAAGAACCCACAAGAGAAACAAAAGACTGGCAGAAAGGGAAGCCTGGGTTCAGTCAAAGTGAACAAATTTCCCCCAACTAGTTCTGTTGGGAAGAGTTTTTGAGGTCCCTCTTCTGAAATCTCCAGATTTTAGCCAGGAAAATGCCAAATAGGTAGCTGACTAAAGGAAGGGGGTGGATGAAAGTCCTTGGATTCGTTTACCAGACACTAATTTGCCCAAGAAGGAAGTGGGGGTGTCAGGGACATTATTTCCATTTCCTGGTTACATATTCAAACATGGAACAACTGAATCCTAACAGGACGACAGAATAAAATAGGCGACCACCCCAGGTGGCACCACACCCAATACATTTCGAGACTTAGTATTTTGGAAGGCCTCCAGAGAGAGATGCCTAACTGCCACTTTAAATACAAGTCAACAAAATTTACCCTGAGAATATACATAAATTCCAAAAAAGGTTGGGTACAATCTCCCTGACTTTGAACAAATAAATTGTGATATATTCAGACAAAAGAATACTGGATAACCACTAAAGCAAAGATCACCAAGATAAATGTGAAAAAAAAGCAAGAAATTCAACAGTCTGGGAAATACACTATATAGTGATTAAATTTTTATCACATTTGTATAAATTAATAGCATATTCTTGAATACGTGAATTCAAGAATTCTGTGAATACACAAGAATATGCATGATCTATTAAAAATAATAATAACTAGCCAGTTGCAGTGGCACACAGCTGTCCTTGTAACCCCAGCTATTCAGGAGGCTGAAGCAAGAAGACTGCAAGTTCAAAGCCAACCTTGGCAACTTAGGGAGGCCCTATCTCAAAATAAAATAAAAGAGCTGGGGGTGTAGCTCAGTGGTAGAGCAACCCAGGGGTTCAATCCACATCATTGCAAAATAATAACAACTGGGTTATAAATCAGGGTATCAATTCTTTTTGTGGGGGAAGGATGTGCAATCTGGGTGCTGGTGACACACTGTGCTCATTTGTGAAAGCTCATTCATCTGTATTTATGATTGCACTTTTCTGTTATACTAACAAACACCCACCCTCCAAATAAAAATAATTCTGAATTTAAAAGCACCACTCCTGTATCAGGCAATCCAAGAGGTTCTCAATTTCTTTTTCGGCAGGATTAGTCCTCACCACTACTCACACACACAATTCAGGACAGAGGATGAGAGAGGCTTATATTTCAAGTTCCCCAGTGGCCTCCTTTACTTTTCTTTGTGTTGACCTCAACCTCTTGTTCATCAATTGCTTTAAGACTCTTCTTTTTCTGTTCCCCCCAAACAGATTAAGCCATAGTTGTTCATCTGTTGATGAAACCTGGCTATGTGCAGTCTGCAGCTCTCCAGGACAGGGGAGTCGAAGGGAAACTGCTGGCTGCAAAGCACAGGTAAGAGGGTGCATTTCAGGGCTCACACTACTTCATTGTGGGCAAGCATATTTCCTGTTTAAAGGGAAAAAAAAAAGATGGTGAAGACTTAAATCTTTTACCCCTTTAATTGATGGGAACGGGGGTGGGGGGGAATACAATTTTCCTGAAAGAAAGCAAGCAAGAAAGAAAGAAAGAAAAAGAAAAAGATACAAGGCAGTAATATTCTAAGAGGGTCACAGATGGCCCTGCAAAGAAATATCAAATGCTAGCCAGGCACAGTGGCACACACCTGTAATTCCAACAACACAGAAGCCTGAGGCAGGAGGATCTCAAGTTCAAAGGCAGCCTGGGCAACTTAGTGAGACCCTATAAATAAAAATGGCTGGGGATGTAGGGTAGAATGCCCCTGGGTTCCGTTCCTAGTACGAAAGAAAGAAAGAAAGAAAGAAAGAAAGAAAGAAAGAAAGAAAGAAAGAAAGAAAGAAAGAAAGAAAGAAAAAGGGACTGAGATACAGCTCAGGGGTAGAGTGCCGTTGAGTTCAGTTCCAGAAAAGAAACCCAAAAGAAAGTACCATAAAAAAGAAAGAGGAAAAAAAGAAAAAAAGTACTCTAGCCCTATTTTCAAATTTGATTGGAGATATTCCCTTTGAGGAAGTTGGCTGTTTGCCCAGGGAGTTCAGAGTCACAGCCAAGATCTACTCACACCTGGGAAATAGAACTTCTAGAGAAGGCATAGGAAGGATCCTGACATGTATTGAAGGCCTACTGTGTGCTGGACCTGTTAGATACTTCCATCATTATTATAGACGTATCACGGTAACCCTATAAAGTAGAATCTGCTATTTTGCCCATCTTACAGATGAAAACAAAGCCTCAGAGTGGCTAAGTATCTCACCTGAGGTCCTACACTACATGTACCCAGATACCTAGTGACTTAAACAATACAGGGTTCTTACTGCCTAGGATCCCACAGGTTGGTGGAGCTCAGTTGTGTGGTTCTCATGTGGGTCTCTCATGCCCCTACAGTGAGGTGTTGGCTGAAGTCACCTGAAGGCTCTACTGAGTTGGATGTCCAAGCACAATTTTGTTGAACCAATGCTGAATGGGGGACTGTCACCTAGAGTGCTTACATGTATCCTGTCCATGTGACAACTGGGTACTGAAAGGAAGTATCCCGGGAACAAGCTTTTAAGAGCCAGGCTGATGCTTTAAGTCTTTAGTCCCAGCATCTCTTCTACTGTATTCCATTATAGGTCAAAATGAGTCACATGCCCAGCCCAGATTAAAAATGAAGAGAAACAGACTTCACCTCTCAATGGGAGGAGGTATAGAAAAGATTGCCATCATCTTTAATATATGACACTAAGAGAGAAGTGACGCCAGGATTTGAATCCGGGTTGGCCCAACTCCTTCCTTTACAGTCACCTCAAGGCTTAATTATGAGCCTGCTTAACCACTGGAAAATGGCCATTATTGATTTTGGTGTTTGAAAAGGAAGTTAAGTGGCAATATCAACACCACTTAGATGAGTTGATAAGGAGGCCAGGCAGCACAGGCTATACCGTGCTTTACCAAGAAGGGTCTATTCTTCCTATTAGCCACTAGAAGTTGTTATCTTTCCTATCAAAGGAGAGCATCTTGGGAAACATGGAGCCCAGTACCTGCAAGACTTGTAAGGTGCAGGTCCCTTTCTTCTGAGGCAGCTGATTCTTCCACCATAAGATGATGGGCCCTAGTTGAACCCATCTATGGATACCTAGGTTAGTTCTCCAAAGATTCTCTGATAAGTGCTATTTAGAATCCCAAGTAAAGAACCGTGAGCTGCCAGTTGGGTGAACCTGCAATCCCACCTACTTGGAAGGCTGAAGCAGAAGGATCACAAGTTCAAGGCCAGCCTCAGCAATTTAGGGAGATCCTGTCTCAAAATAAAAAATAAAAAGGGCTGGGGATGGAGCTCAGTGGTGTAGTGTTTGCCTAGTACATATGATGCCCTAGGTTCGATCCCCAGTACAGCAAGAAAAAAAGAAAAAAGAAAGAATAGAAAAAGTCTGTAATCTTCAAAAATAACTTTTTATTAATGGTTCCTTTTGGAAATGAAAGTCCCAACCATGTTCTCTTGCCACCCATCCTTGGCTTCTGCTCTTCTAGTAACCCACCTGGACAAACACACTCATCTGCATGCTCATGCTTGATTCGTCTTTGCTGCCATTCTTATGCCACTCCAAATCTTTCTGCTGTGCTGTCTGGTCCTATGAAACTAAAGGCTTCACTGGGTAGAAAAGTCCACTCATCCTGGCGCATGGAGGTCCTGTCAATGCAAGTCAGTCAGGGAGCATTCTATGGAAAGTTGCTCTTCTCCCAAGAGGGACTGTAGACAGTGTTTTCCTTCCTTTAGTGCCCACTGCAGCTGAGGAGGATTAGAATATGCTGCTCCAAAATATGCCACGTTAGCATATGGGTTATTTTGAGCTGAAAGCTATTGAGAATCAACAGACACAGAAAGAAGCTTTGGAGCTTCCCTTATCTGACTAAAGGCAGAAACTTCTGAGAAATGAGAACTACCATAAATCCTTTCTCCCTGGAGAGTTTTATGGACATTAAGAAGACAAAATGGCAGCACTAAGATGGGCCTGCACAAATTTCACTAAATAAAGCTTCCAGGCAGGGGGAACAGTTCAGGGGTAGAGCATGTGTGAGGCCTTGGGTTCAATCTCCAGCACTACAAAATAATTAAATAGCTCTTCCATTAGTTTCCCCATGTATTTACCTTCCCACAATTAACCACCCCTAGAAGTTCACAGCCATTTTTCCTAATCTTATCACTTCTCCACAAATATATTGCCCTATGTTACAATGGTAGAGGAGCTTCCAGTTCTGACCACCTTTCTGGAACTTTTATTTTATTTCTGGAGGCCCCTTCTGTGTGTATTGAATATATACCTTTTTCTCCTGCAAAGGTGTCAGTTTATTTTGCAGCACTCCATCCACTAAATCTAAGAGGGTGTAGAAAAAAAAATTTTTTTTTCTTTCCCAACATAGTTTTCATTTTAATCAGTAGCTGCTCTGAGCCAGGCACTTCCTTTACCTTCTTCTCATTTTAAGCACCTCTTTCCTTGTCTTGCCCACTTTCTCTTCTTTGAAAAGCTCCTGGACCTCCCTCCAGTGCAGTCTCCTTTTCCCCCATGTACCTACACAGTGCTAGCACCCATCATTGTCCAGAAATTGTTCAACCAGTAAAGAAATTTCCCTGGCCAGGCATAGTGGTGCACACCTGTAATCCCAGTAGTTCAGGAGGCTGAGGCAGGAGGATTGTGAGTTCAGAGCCAGCCTCGGCAACTCAATGAGACCCTGTCACTAAATCAAATATAAAAGGGCTGGGGACGTGGCTCCATGGTTAAGTGTCCCTTCATTCAATTCCTGGTATTAAAAAAGATAGAAAGAAACTTCCTTGGAGAATGCCTGGAAATGCACATCTGTAGTCCCAGGTACTTGGGAAGCTGAGGCAAGAGGATCACAAGTTCCTGGCCAGCCTTGTCAACTTAGTGGGATCCTGTCTCAAACCACAAAATAAAAAGGGCTGGGGGTGGTGGTGCACACCTATAATCCCAGTGATTCGGGAGACTGATGCAGGAGGATTGCAAATTCAAGGCCAGACTCAGTAATTTAGTCCTAAACAATTTAGCAAGACCCTGTCTTAAAAGTAAAAATAAGGTTGGCGATGTGGTTCAGTGGTTAAGCACCCCAGGGTTCAATCCCTGGTAACAAAAAATAAAAAATAAAAAGGACTGGGGATGTAGTTCAGTGGTAGAGCACCCCTGGGTTCAATCCTCAGTACTGGAAAAACAAACAAACAAAAAACAAGAAAACTTTCTCTAGTGAAGTTTAGAAAAGGATTCTCAAGTTGAAGGAAGGAGACAACTCAAAGAACCTGAATGCTGCAAATTGGAGAGTTAAAACCCAAATTACTCTTTAGACAGGGGCTTCAAAATGGCCTCAATCAATATTATTGAATGATTAAATGAACTTTACATTCAGACTGTTGGTAAACAAAAGGATTTTTCTAATATGTTAATCATTAGAGGAGATTGCAAGAGGGAGTTTAAGTTAATTAAGAGGATAGTTGTCAAACCTTTTGCTTTATCCATTTCCAAATAACAGGCTTACTTGCAAATTTCAAGTGTGTCTTTGGTTTTGTTAAACAAAGTCTAAGCCTGTCTTCATTAGACAAGATTTCATATCAGTGATTTTGTATTGGCCCTTAAATTACAGTGGACGTCTTTTAAATGGCCCTGATCCTAACTTTTTGCCAATTCAAAACTGATCTTGGAGTTGTGGGGTGTGGCTCAATGGTAGAATGATTGCCTAGCATGTAACAGGCCCTGAGTTGAACCCCAACACCCCCTCCACACAAACACACACAATACTTTAAAAAGTGTCCTAGCAAAATATCTTAAGAATGGAGCTTAGTGTCTTCCTCTGTCAAATAGAGATCCTAATATCACCTATATCATAGATAGTCATTGAGAATTAAATGACATTTTTTTTAAAAACTTTCTAAGTTTTGGGGCTGGGGTTGTAACTCAGTGGTAGATTGCTAGCCTAGCATATATAAGGCACTGGGTTCGATTCTCAGCACCACATAAAAACAAATAAAAACAAATAAAATAATAAAATAAAATAAAGGTATTGTGTCTATAAAATTTTTTTTTAAACTTTTAAAGTTCTGCTTTTTTAACCCTGTAATTATTTCCCAGTGTCTCCTGCCGTCTCCCTGCGCAGTCTGAAGTCTTCCCTTATCGCCTCACCATGTTTATTGCTTCAGGGGAAGACTGATAAGGTAGAAAAGCAGCAAAAACGTTTAGGAGTGGTTGCGAATGAGGCCTTTTGAACTTAGAAAGTTAAATTAAGCCTGAAATAGTTGAAAGCATTGGGTTAGTGCCATAAATATTAGAACTGGAAAAACAGGGAGTAGACTGCCTTATCTCCAGGTACATGGGATTATGCAGACTGTGGAAGGAGCCGCCTTGGTGGCTCACTCCTGTAATCCCAGCTACTCGGAGCCTGAGGTGGGAGGATCACAAGTTGGAGGCCAGCCTGGGTAATTTATTTTATTTTATTTATTTATTTTTTTTTAATTAAGCTCTTTTTAAAAAATATTTATTTATTTATTTATTTATTTATTTATTTATTTATTGGAACCAGGGATTGAACTCAGGGACACTCGGCCACTGAGCCACATCCCCAGCCCTATTTTGTATTTTATTTAGAGACAGGGTCTCACTGAGTTGCTTAGGGCCTCACTAAATTGCTGAGGCTGGCTTCGAACTCGCAATCCTCCTGACTCAGCCTCCCAAGTCGCTTGGATTATAGGCGTGTGCCATTGCGCCCGGCTAGAATTTATTCATTTTTATGAGGTACTGAGGATTGAACCCAGTGCCTCCCATGTGCTAGACAGCCTCTCTACCACTGAGCCACAACCCCAGTCCCAGCCTGCGTAATTTAGAGAGATGCTGTTCAAAATAAAATTTAAGAAGGGAGAAAAAAAAGCAGATGGAGGCAGGAGGTTGGCAGGTCCCTGAGGAAAGGTCCTGTAGGTGCCCCTGCCCCCAGACAGAAGACAGGGAGAGCAAAGGCACAGGGCCACCTGACTCCAGTGCAGAAGGGTTGTCTTCCAGTGTGCTCAGGCAGAAGGCCCAGCTGGGAGGTGGGAGCATTAAGCCAGAAGCAGGTGCTGGCAGTGTTTTGTTTGTTCGTGTTTTATACTGGGGATTGAACCCAGGAGTGCTTAACCACTGAACCACATTCCCAGCCCTATTTATTTATTTATTTATTTATTTTGATGGTGCTGGTTCGAAAAAGCCCCAATGATAGAATGGGTCTAAGATGACATCAAATAACCTATAAATATTGTAAGAAACTATGGATTAGGGCTCAGAATTTGGAGTTTTTGTTTTCCTCTGGGCCTGCTGGTGTCAAATAAAATTTGGACTTCTCTCCAAGTGCTGCTTGCTGCTTCTTGACCAATCTGTTTCCTGCAAAAGATAGTATGAAGGTTGCCTGCTTCTGCCACCTCAAAGCTTCCTTAGCTGCCCTTCCAGGAAACCTGGCTTGGAGAACAGGGACAGGAACAGCAACTTCCAGAGCAGAGGGTCCTGGCCCTGCTTCATGTTAGAATCAGCAGAGAAGTATCTGGAAGTGTGGGTGTCGCAGCACTTGCACAACTATTTGCACACTGGTGTTCACAGCAACACTATGCACAAGAGTCAAAAGTTGGAAATAGGGATGGAGATGTAGCTCAGTTGGTAGAGTGAATGCCTTGCATGCACGAGGCCCTGGGTTCAATCCCCAGTGCCACCAAAAACAACAGTTGGAAATAACCTAAATGTCCATCAGGGAAATGAATGAATGAGCAAAATGTGATGCATATAATAGAATGGTCATCCCACTCTAACTTTGTACGTCGAGGTGGCCTACTTTAACTTCTTCCCTGCCCTAATCTTGTTTGTCTTTGAGGACAGGATGCCCAAAGTCCCTCTTTGGATGGGCTAGCCAAAACCAGTGGGAACAACAGTCAGACAACCACTTAACTTAAAATCCCACCTGCATACCAAAGACACCCCCCCCACACACACAGCACCATGACAGTTGACAATTGCCATGATGATGTCAGGAAAGAACCATAAAGGAGCAAAAAGAGGTAGCATTGAAATTCCCAGCCAGACGTGGTGGTGCACGCCTGTAATCCCAGCACTTGGGAGGCTGAGGCAGGAGGATCACAAGTTCAAAGCCAGCCTCAGCCACTTAGCGAGGCCCTAAGCAACTCAGTGAGACCCTGTCTCTAAATAAAATACAAAATAGGGCTGGGGATGTGGCTCCGTGGTCGAGTGCCCCTGGATTCAATCCCCAGTACCAAAAAAAAAAAAAAAAAGAAATTCCCAGAAAATGTCCACCCATTCCCAGAAAAGACCTGGACATCCCTCACCTTTATTAACCTATCCCTCCCCCTCATTTCTTTTACCCAATACCCATAAGTTCCGGACCCCCACCCTGCCACAAATTAAACTTTTCTCTCTGCTTCTATTCTTGGCCAAGAATAAAGTTTCCAGGGGCTAGGGATATAGATCAGTTGGTGGAGTGCTTGCCTAGCATGTACAGGATTGGGTTCAATCCCCAGCACCACCAAAAAAAAAAAAAAAAAAAAAAAAAAAGAATAAACCTCCCTTCACTGATCAGTCAGCCCTCGGTCTTGTTACTGGTTCCACAATTCTGAGAGAGGGGGAAAAGGACCCAGTCTGGGGTCAAAATTTGGTAACAGAATGGTATTCAGCCTTAAAAAGAAATGAAATTCAGATCCATACTACAACATGGATGAACCTTGAAGACATTATACTAAATGATATAAGCCAGGGTTTGGGCCCAGAAAATGATGTCCCAAAATATGGTGCTTTGGCAGCCTGAGAACAATGAATTAAAGAAGACTGGGGTGGCTTCAGAGGCAGCCTCAGAACTAAGGGGACTGATCTTCTCCTGTCCTCCTGTTTCTGCCCCTCCTTATTCCCCAAATTAGAGAGAGGGGCACTCAGAAGTTCCCTCAACTGCCTGAAGACAGATCCTCCAAAAGGGAACTCAGTCATCAGGAGTCCCCTCCCTGGGAATCTCACCAACCAGGGAAGATTGACTGTATCCTAGAAGAGACTGAGGCATGACACACCCAGGCAGACTTTGTTGCGTATTGTCACCTGTTCAGGTGGGCTGCTCCCAGACGATTTTTTAATCACTTTAGAGACTTATCTGCATAACAAGACATTATTACAAAACAATTCCTTTCTCAACCCTGCCATAATTTGTCACCAGTCAGAAGCTACAAGCTCCTATTCTTTTCTGCAGCTCAGGATGCTACAAAAACTTCAATCACTCAGCCCTTCTTCAAGTCTCCTATTTTATCAGATTCCTGTGCTTATGCATGAGATTCAAAGCGCTTTTCGCATGTGAATCTGTCTCCTGTTTATTTTGTAGACCGGATTATGGAACCTTCAGAGGGTTAGAGATAAACTTTCTTGCCCTATACCAGATACAACAGGATAAATACTGAAGAGTCAAGTTCAGAGACTGAAGTAGAATGGTGGTTGCCGGGGCTGAAGAGGAAGGATGTAAAGTTATTGTTTAATGGGTACAGAGTTTGGGTTTGGGGAGATGGAAAATCTCTGTGCATGGATGGTGGCAATGGTTACCCAACAAAGAGAGTGCACTTAATGTCACTGAATTGCACCCTTAAAAATGGTGGGGCCAGGAGGGTAGCTCAGTGGTGGTGTATTTGCCTTGCATGCAAATCCCCTGACCCAGTCCATATTATCCTCCTGACTGTGTGTGTGTGTGTGTGTGTGTGTGTGTGTGTGTGTGTG
>JAJEJO010004319.1:144144-193619 GCA_020662805.1 Glaucomys volans | reverse complement strand
GGGGGGGGGCAGTTAATGGACACATAACATAAAATTTACAATTTTAACCATTTTTTAAACTTTTTTTTTTTTTTTTTTTTTTGCTGGCAACTCCTACTCCTGATCCAATGGACCCTGATGTTACTACAGAAGAGGATCAGATACTGTGACCCCAAAATATACCACTTGGCATAAGAATTATTTTGAGCTGAAGATAACTGAGAAGGAGCAGATGCAAGAAAAGCTCTCTTGAGTCCCACTATTTGCCAAGTAGCAGGACACAGGTTTGTTAATCACTGGAGACAACTAGACCCTGGTCAACCCAGGAGGACACTGGAGGGAGTCCCAAAACAAACCTCACTCTCTGCCCTCACATCCCTGGTGCCCCATGGGTTTGTCTGTCCACACTTCACTGCTCTAGAAGCTCTAAGTCCTTTTCATGCCTCTTGTCACTTCTCCACAAATTCATTGTGCCTTTGTTAATATGCCACGTGGGCCCACATTCTTTATTTTTGCAGTACTTGGGGTGCTCCACCACCAAGCCACTTCCCCAGTCCTTTTTATTTTTTTATTTTGAGACAGAGTGTCACTAAGTTGCCCCAATTGGCCTTGAACTTGTGATCCTCCTGCCTTGGGCTCCTGAGTCACTAGAATTATAGGTGTGAGCCACCCTGCCTGGTTGAAAACCAGGTTCTAACCACCCCTTGAGTTATTCATTGAGGGTTCTCATGTGAAACAGGATGCACATGTTTAGAAACTTCTGTTTGTTTTTCTCCTGTTGTTTTGTCTTTTGTCACTTTAATGTACAGGCACACCACCAAAGACCCTTAGATGGGTAGAGGAAAAGTATGTTTTCCCTTTATACAGAAAGGCAACTGAGAGCCTCTGAAGGATGGAGGTTTTCCACATCTTGGTCGAAGTGGTAGGTACCTATGCAAAAATTCATCAGGCTATGTGCTTACAATCTGTAGGTGCTGCTGCGTCAAAGTTATCCCTCAATTGAAAAATGTTCAAGTCCAAGCTAATCCCAAGAGACTGTACATTTAAATGACCTGGATTGGGCTGAAGCAGCATTGTTTCTAAAGCTCCCCAGTTGGTTCTAATATGTGGTCAATATTAAGAAACACATGTGGGAGTTCCCAGCACATCCTCCTGGGGGCCAGCCAGTGACCAGTTGATGCTTGGTCTTTGAAAGCAAGACCGACTTCTGGGGTCTAAGTGAACCCCAGGGATCGCAGGGTGGGGAAGAGGTCCTCATGGCCCTCTAAGGCCTCCCTCCCGACTCCTTCCATAAAGTTCAACTGTGCAAAGCCACCCTGCTGGCCACACGACCCAACAGCTGACGACCTATCACACTCCGCCTGGACAGCAGAACCCAAGCAGCAAGGGCCTCCCATGGCGAAAGCCTGAGGTCCAAGGCTTCAGCTCCAGAGGCCTCTGCCAGAGCGTCACCATGGGGTAAGCAGGGAGCCAGGGGTTTACGACTGCAGGAAATTGCCTGCAGGAAGCCAGGGCCCAGCGCTTCAACTTGGCACCCAGACACACAAACCACTGGTGCAGGAATGTCAGGAAGAGAGCACATGCGCAGCAGGTAGTGGGCGACACCAATGATTCCAACAACCCCAGGGAAGTATGAGCCAGAGGATTTTGGCTGGGGAGCCCTGAGTAAACACAGTGTAAAAGCTTTGTGACTATGGTCTGGGGAGTTGTTGGAATGAGTATTTATGGCTGTATTTTTCATTGAGCTTGGCTAGAAGGCTTCAGAAATGAAAGTTTTTTTGGCACCAGAAGGCTTGCACCAACCAGCTATCTCTAAATTAAGTAGTGAGCAGACAGGCTCTGAGTTACTGGACACTAATTCACACCTCGGTGTGAGAATTCAAGCATCTTAGAATGAGTTCTCACAATTAGACATTTAAAAATATCTAATGAATACTAATGAAGAAAGAAAAAAATGAAGGATGTCTACTCATCCTGTTTAATGGCAGAAAGAGAGTATGGAGATCAGGGTAGCCTAGGGCAGAGACACTGCCCCCGCCCCCTTTTCTTTTCTCCAGGGCTGGGGATTGAACCCAGAACTTTGTACATGCTAGGCAAGCACTCTGCCACTGAGCTACATCTCCAGCCTCCCCATTTCCCCCCTTTAAAAAATGTATGTTATTATGAAAGAAGTTCTTCCTAAGTTCCCCACTGATCTCAAACTGCCATCCTCCTGCCTTGACTTCACAAGCTGCTGGGAATACAGGCCTTTCCTCCCCTTCTTCAAGGTCAGAACCATCCCAAACCATTTCCATTTTCCTGAACAATGTCCCACAGTCTCCTAAACAGCCAGGATTCACTTGAGACACCACCAATACTGCCCTTGGACCCCTTGGGTCAAGCCTCATGGTTCTCCTTGGGCCCACTATCCCTCTGCCAGGCAAAGCTGAGACAAGAGTAGCTCTGGTTGGATTCATCTGGACACAGAAACAGAGACACTCAACTGACTCACCATGCCGCACAGTGGGGTGGCCGGGCCCGGGGAACAAGGTATGACACAGTTAATAGGTAAAATCAGGGATAGAGCTCAGTGGTACAGCACTTGCCTGGCATGCTCAAGGACCTAGGTTCAACCCCCAGCACTGCAAAACAAAAAAGCCAAAAATCCTGTAAAATGTGAGATCATGTCTTCCACAGAAATATTTTTAAAAGAGCATGTAGTAAAGAATTTTTTTGCTCAAATAATATGATAGACCCAGACAGCTAGATCTTATAACTGGCTCAAAAGAAAAGCAATGCAAATATATGTGGAATAAAGGAATGTTGAGATGAATTGCAAATGACAGAATAAAAATTTTTTTTTCTCTCCCACAAAGCAGGTAGGGGATGGGAGAGTCAAATCTCTACCAGACGGAACAGAATTTACGTATTTGTCAATTATCTACCATTTATAGAGTTGCAAAATAACTTAAAAACAACTGAATGGGGGCTGGGAGGTAGCTCTGTGGTTGAGCCTTTGCCTAGCCATGAGATCAATCCCCAGTACCATGAGAAAAGCACAAAGAAACCCAACTGAAGAGGGGGGCACAAGAGTGCACACCTGGAATCCCAGCAACTCAGGAGGGTAAGGCAGGAGAATCACAAGTTCCAGACCAGGCTCAGTAATTTAGTGAGACCCTGTCTCAAAATAATATATATATATTTTTAAAAAGGACTGGAGAAGTAGCTCAGTGGTAGAGTGCTTGCCTAGCATTCCCAAAGCCATGGGTTCAATAACCAGTACTACAAAACAAAAGCCAAACAAAAAACCCTGAAGAGCTGAATATGGTGGCATATGCCTGTTGTCCTAGCTACTCAGGAGGCTGAAGCCAGAGAATCAGGAACCCAGGAGTTTGAGGCCAGCCTATTCAACATAATCAGACCCCGTTTCAAAAATGATAACAGCAAAACAAATACAGAAACTAAACAAGGAGTAGAATCTCATAACCCTGAAGACACACAGTTTTCCATTAAAACATACATTTTTTTCTACCTCATTTCTTTTTTTTTTTTTTTTTTTTGGTACTGGGGATTGAACCCAGGGGCACTTAACCACTGAGTCACATCTCCAGCACCACCGTCCCTCCCCTCCCTCTTTTTTTCTTTGAGACAGGGTCTCACTAAATTGCTTAGTGCCTCACTAAGTTGTTGAGGCTGGCTTTGAACTTGTAGTCCTCCTGCCTCAGCCTCCTGAGCCTGTGCCACCACACCTGGCTCTACCTAAAGTTTCTCCCTCTCTCTTTCTAAGAGGAAAAGGTTTGGAGGGCTCACAAACACAGCTGCCTCTGTTGCTTTGGGCCCTAGGTAAGGCAGAACAACATCATGGCAGAAAAGTGTGGAGGAGGAAAGCATCTCAGGACATGCAACCAGGAAACAGAGAACTCTACCTAAAGTTCTTAATCAAAGGCAGACCCTATTCATTGATTGTTGCTTCCCTCATACTGGTCCTTTGATCAAACACCATACTGCTGCTCCACCAAACCTCCACATGGCCAGGAAGGTGGGGAGATGAAGCTCACCTGACCATAGGTGTAGGGAGAGCCAGGGACTTGGCGTCCAATGCCAGTCATCACTAACTACAGCAGGAACAACCCAGCCCATATCAAGTGTCACCTTGCCCTCCAGCGCTCTAGGTCTCTTTATTAAAATGATGGCCCTGACAATGTTCTCTAAGGTTTCTTAAGCTCTAAATCTCTAGCGTTCCAGGGAATAAGAAACTGATATGAATTCATCTTAACCTGGCCCAGGATTTATAGCAAATAAATAGCCCACAGGTCAGAATTATCTGTGGCCCCAGCATTTCAGTCCCTACTCAAGGGTAAATGATAAGTAAGACAGGATCTTTGGGACTTTTTCTTTGGCATTCTCTCCCACCATCACCTCTCATCAGCCCTCTAACCATGTAGGGCACCGAGAAATACTGGCTAGCTCACTGATCTCAAGAACCTGGGTCTCTCTGTCATGTGATTTCCCAGGAAGTGAGTGGCTGTGGAGCAGTTGATTTCTCAGCGCCCATCTCCTCCCAGCTCACGTTGTCTGTTTTGCTCCATCTGCTGGCTGAGGGAGCCTGTGGAGTGTGGACTGGGAGACATCCCAGCAAGGCTCAGGGAGGCTGTAAGTCCAGGACTCACCTGGGTACACCATGCACCACTCTGGGGTTACCAAGGCACATGCCACTTAAGGGGTGCACACAGCGGGGGCCCAGAGGGGCCTCCTGGGCCTTGCAGAGATGCTGCCAGGCAGTGCAGGAAAAGGATGAGTCATGCTGGGGGCAGGGCTCTACTGGGCAAGAGGCCCAGGGAGTAATTAACATGACAATCCTCCCAAGGGCCTGAGGCCAGGAGATGGGGCCTCAGAAGGGACACCCTAACTGCCTGTGCCCTCCCCGCTTCTGTTCCTGTCCCTTTCCATTTCGCTCAGGAGTCTCCTGGTCCCAGAAGTAGGAGCAGGAGGAGTCAAAAAAGAGAGGAGTAAGAGGAATTCAATTTCCAGTCATTTCAGTCTTAAATTCTGAGACTGCCAGAAAAATGCTAATGAAAGACCAATTGTGTGGCCATAGTGTTTTCTTCGGACATCTGCCCAGGCAGGGAACTGGATGGCCCAGAAGTCAGGTCACCAGCCGAATCCTATGGCAATACCTTTTGCTCACTACTGACCCCTCCTGGAGTGATGGGGACAATTGGCTGAGAAACTGGGCCTAGGTTCCTAAACCCAGCAGCAGCATCTGTCCTTGGAAAATGGATCCCCCCTAAACCTTAAGCCACAGTCAAAAAGGATCAAACCTCAGGAATTCCCTTTCCTCCAAGAGGTCCCCAAACTTTTCATATTGGAATTTTCTTTTACTTGAATCTCCCTAACATTTTGCCTTGTAGGGAATGGGGGTGGGGTACTGAGACCTTCAAGAGGTTGAAATTAACATAGTATTTGGCAAACAGGAGTGAAGTGTGGCATAAAATGGAAACCATGTATTGGTAACAGCCAGAGAACACATTGTTGGGTTCTTTCCCCCAGAGGCCTCAACAGCTCAGGGGGGGCTCACCCACCATACCAGTTTACCCAGAACAGCCCCAGGGTTAGCACTGAACATCTGGAATCCCAGGAAACTTCTCCCTCTCAGACAAACCTGGACAGCAGTTTATTACCCTAACTTGATGATAGGTGTGGCAAAAGCAGCCTTGGGTTGACCCATGCTGGGGACATAGGGAGTGAAAATTGGAGAGGAGTAAAGGTCAACTAATATGCAAGGCCTCTGCCATGACCTAAGCTGGTAAGAACAGGAACTAGTAGTAACTGGAAAAATGGAAGGGTCATGGCACTAGAGTTTCCAATGAGTTCACTATTGAGCGGGTTGACTAGAAAAAAGGAATTTCAAGAGCTGGTAGGAAAGCAGTGAGGATGCTTTGGACTGCAAGGAACAAAACCCTGACTCAAATTAGCTTAGAGTACAAGACTGTTAAGTTGCGTAACAGGAAGGGCAGGTTTCGGATGGTTGATTCAGAGACTCAACAGTATAATTAGAGAATCAAGTTCTTCTCACCACTCTGTTCAGCTACATTCACTGTTGACTTCATTCTTAGACTAATGGCAAAATCGCCACCTCCAGACATGACAATGTCCAGAGTAAGAAGAAAGACTGTCTCTTCATCACAGGAGGTATCTCCAAAGAGGGGTTCAAGGAGTTCCATGGAGAGAAGTGGGAACTCAACGCAAGACCTGTGGTGTTCTTGGCGTAGGTGACAGTAAAGAATCTCAGGATGTGCCAGTCAGAGGCATAGACAGAGGTTTCTTTCCGAAAGTGAATATATATTCAAGGGAGAATGGAGACCATCTCTGGAGAGAGAGGCCCTTGAGGGTAAAGCAAGGAAAACACTTTCTAATGCAGGCCATCTTGAGAATGAGAGCCACATTTTTGGGTTCCCCACTATTCTTTTGAAGGAAATTTGGTGAGGGGTGGATATGGGAATGTATGAAGGAAGATGTTACTCTGGTGCTCTCAAAATGGTTTCTGGTGGTCTGGTCAATCTCAGAATCCTCAGGCTAACATGGTCTTCATTATCTGATCAATAGTGCTGGAAAGTGGTCTAAATTATAGGTTTCTCAAGGTATCTATCTATCTTTGCTTAATCTATAGTTAATAGCACGCAGGTTGATTTACAGATTTCTCAGGAATTTGGGAATAACAGGTCTGCAGAAGAGCCTGGTTTAGGGAGTGACATGCCTGGAAAGTAAGCAGAACCGCTGAATTGAAAAAACAACAACAACAACAACAACAACAAAACTTATTGCTTTGTCCATCTTTTAGTCTTCATCTCCTTTCTGCCTTTTTCTTTTCTTTGGTGGTGCTGGGATCGAACCTGGGACCTCACACATACTACGCAAGCTACCACTGAGCTACATCTTGAGTCCTCTACCTATTTCTCATTCCTTCTATCCTACCTCATTTTGACGAGGTTCTCTTAAAACCAAGGACATTTTTCTCTGAAGCCCACTAGTGGGATTCCTTTCATTCTCATTGGTCAGGACCGGGTCACATGCTCAATATAGAACCAATCACTGGCACGACAGACCCCCTGCAGCGCAGCGTTTAGCCAGCTTCCCTTGAGCCACTAGGCTGCGCTGGCGAGAACTAAATCCTAACAAAACGAGTTCTGTTAGGAAGAAATGAGAGGGACAGTTACTGAGGGCAAAGTCCAGTGTCCATCAGGGGCAGTGTAGGCAAGAGGGATTTAAACGTGAAAACAATTTGATGTTATTTCACCTGTTCAAATTTTTCACCGGTCTCTTCTGCCTATGGGATATAGTACATACTCATTATCTTTAACCAATATATCAGTTTTATAACCTATCATTTCTTCATGAAATTCCCCTATTCTGGTCAAGAATATCCGTCCTAGAATGAACACACCCACTTCCTTGACTTTGCCGGTCTTTGCAATGCTTCTCCTCCCTCCCCATCTGCCAGGGCGTGGACCAAATGTGATCACTTAGTTTATAACCACAGCTTATTAGTGTCCCGAAGAACCTTCAGGACAACTTAGAAGTCCTCTCAGTTCCAACACAATGGACAACAGATGCTTACTAAGGACCTTTCAAGGGGCAGAGATCAGTGTTCACAGGCTGAGGAAGGAGTATAACCTAGCCTGCTTTTGAATTCGAAGCCAGCTTTCAGGAGAGTGAACCCAAAGGAAGGTTGGGAGGAGAGGCTGGTTCTGAACCCAGGAGGCACTGCTGTGCATCCTGGGATGTTGGGGTGGCAAGCAGGAGCCATCACAAAGCTGAATGCATGGAAACGATCACCCCTCAAGCACACAGGCTAAATGACAGACAGATTATAACTTGCTGTTTTAAGATAAACTTTTAATATCACCTTGGCTAGGTGAGTGAGGCCACTGCTGCCTCAATCACTACCAATCCTTAAGGTTGGGATCCCTGTTAGAGGAGAGAAACAAGCAAAGGCCCCTTAGGATAGTGCAGAGCTCTCCATGGACTGGGAGGGTAAGGAAAGGGGCCAGGAGAGGTTGGTTCTTTTTTGTTTATTATAGTACTGGGGATTGAATCCAGGGAATCACACATGCCAGGCAAGTGCTCTCCCTCTAAGCTACATCCCCAGCCCAGGGAAGGTCATTTTATTCTTTAATGGCTACTAGCATTCAGAGGTCTGAATTTCTCCAATAACTTTGGGCTTCCAAAGAACCTGAAAGTCTCAAGGACTCTGAATCCACTCTGAAATTTGTTAGGGAAAACAGATTTTTGTTTATTTTGCTTTCTGCAGAGCTGGGGATTGAGTCTAGGGACTTCTGCGTGCTAGGTAAGCACTCTACCACTGAGCCACACCCCTAACACTTTTTACTTTTATTTTGAGATATGAGTTCTGCTAAATTATTGAACTTAAATTACCCAAGTTAAACTTGAATTTGTAATCTTCCTACCTCAGCCTCCTGACTCTCTGGAATTATAGGTGGATGCCACCATGCTAGGTTTAAATAGATTAGATTCCTCCCTCCCTTCCTCCCTTCCTTCCTTCCTTCCTTCCTTCCTTCCTTCCTTCCTTCCTTCCTTCACAGGGATTAAACCCAAGGAACTACTGAGCCACATCCCAGCCCTTTTTTTTATTTGAGACAGGTTCTCACTGAGTTGCTTAAGGCCTCACTAAATTGATGATGCTGCCTCTGAACTTGAGATCCTCCAGCCTCAGCCTCCAGAGTGGCTGGGGTTACAGGTATGTGCCACCACGCCTGGCAGATAGATTTTATTTTAGTGATTAGCAGTCCCAGCCAGTCTGTTTGTTTGATACACACAGTTAGCAAACAAGGCTCTGTTTACTGTGGGCCACCAGAAGCAGCCCCAGAGAGATTCCCAATTTGGAGGCATTATGGGATGTTGAGGCTGAGATTAACTAACACCTGCAACACTTACCAAGGGCTGTGATGGAAATTATCTGTGTGGCTCAGATTGCCCTGGGCTTCCCATGATGATCCCCACCCCCAAGTTCTGCTCATACTTCACCACCAGGACTACAGGGATGGCAGGTAATTCACGATGAAACGATTGGAATCCCTCCCTGAGATTTTCCCAAGAAAGTCACTAGCAGGGAAAGACTGTCACTTTTCCTGGTTACTGGGTTGTAAGGGGGGAATCCAGGAGTGACCCAAAGTCATGTTCCAGTTTTAGGGGACAGCCAGCTGCAGAGAAGGAAATTAACAGAAAAGAAAAACATGCCAGAGAGAGCCAGGTAGGGCTGGACAGACAGATGGAGTTTTAAGTCCCTGGTCTGCCAGGGCTGCCCATTCCAGCTCTAGCTTGGAACTCTCCACAGATGGACAGTACTCTCCCTCTTTTTTCCTTTTAGCTGGGGTTGTTCAGTCTCCCACCCTGTGTAGTCAAACATACGGTGCTGGTTCAGCCAGGGCTGGAGTAACACAGGAGGGTGGCCTTGGAGGATGGAGAGGGGACAGGGTGTCCTAGGTGAGGAGGACCTAAAAGATGTCTCTAGACAGCAGCCAGACAGGCCAGCAGTTGAGTCTGGGAGGGCAAACGTGAAGGTTGGAAACCAGTTGGGCAGGGTGCCCTGTGTGAACCCTCTCTCTGGGGGCCCCTGGGTGGGGAGCATGGGCCTCTCCCCCACAGGGCAGCCTAACCTCAGGGCTGAGCGGAGCCCACAGCAGAGCTTTAGAAAGCACCCTTGGATTACACCACAGCTGGCCAGGATGCCATCCTGGAACTGGCTTTGTTTAATGTTTATATCTTGACACCATCCCCCTCAAACCTGTTCTAATCTTTCCACTTCCTTCTTACCCTTGGCTTTTCTCATTTCATGACTTTAATATATTCATGTCCCTACCCCTGGAAGAAGGGGCAGCTAAAGGACCCTAAATCTCTATTTTCCAGAATCTGTTTTTGACACAAGCCAGCAGCTTCTGAAGTTCAAACCAGGTAAAGACAGGGGCTCTGGATACTCTCAGGCAACCCCCACTTACATCCCAGAAGAGGTCCCTATGTGGCCAGCTGGATCCTGGTGGTTTTCCCTGGGCCATGTTTGCATCCAAGGCCTGCTTGCCAGTGCAGGGATCTGCCCTGGCCTGAGCCAGCCCTCCTTTCTGTCCCTGCCCCACCCAACCTCTGGCGCTTCCTGCTCTTGCTTCTTCCTGCTGCACCAAGGTGGAGCCGAGCCACCCTCCTCCACTCAGTCCTCTGTGACTCAGTGGAAGCTGGTGGCCACTTCCCCCCTCCACCCACCCACACTCACATTCCAATGGCCAGCTCACTGCCTTCTTGGCACTCCATCCCCAACCCCCAGGCCTCTGCCTAGAGTAAATAGTCATCTCTTTATGGGGCTGTTTACGACCAGGGCCAGCCCAGTATGGGAAAGGGTCACGTGGATCTTACCCTCTGAACACACTTCTTTCTCTCCACCACCAATAACTGACCTCTGTGGATCCTTCCTTCTGACCCCTGGCTGACCTGGGGCATTTTGTTTAAAGGAACTAGAGCTACCCCTTCAGGGTAAGGTGTTGGACCTAGCACTAACTCAACACAGTTCAATAAGAGCTTTTAAAAATGATTAATTGGTTGGAGGTGTGGCTTCGTGATAGAGCACTTGCCTGGCATACATGAGGCCCTGGGTTCCATTCCTAGCACCACCAATAAAAAATTAATAAATAGAGTAATTTAGGGGACCCCTCAGCTTCTTCAGAACCTGAGAAATCCTACCACGTAGGTAAGGACTCCTTCCAGGCACACATGGGAAGTCCGGTGGTTAAAATGGAATCAGTGACCTCTAGGTTAAAGTCCCAGCTCTGCCACTCAGAGATGTGAAGCACATTTTAGGGAATGGAGATTCCTTACCTGTGTGCTGGGAACGATAGCTCCATATTTCATAAAGTCCAGGATGTGCTTTTTTCACATTTTAATATCTCTGAAGTCGGAACATGTCTCACAATTGATATGGGAGTGGGAGACTGTTACTGTGTGCTCCAGTGCCCCAACAGTGTCTCTCTACAGGAGGAGCCCACACCCTACCTGCTGAGCCCAGAGTGGACGTGTCACTTGCTGTGGCCAATGGCAGGTAAAGGGAAATGACATACATCACATCTGGGCTGAAACTTTAAAAGTCAACTGTGGTTTTCTCCATGCTTTTTTTCATCTGCCCCAAAACCAGCAAAATTCTGGCTGAGGCTCTTTCATGGGTCTGGATCCCAACAGGACAGATGATATGGAATGGAGCTACAGGCATTAGGCATTCAAGGAGAGAGAGGCATAAACCTTTCTCCTTTTAGCCATTGTGATTTGGGCTGTTTTGACAGCATAGTCTAGCATATCCTGCCTGGTACCACATCTTCCAGTTAATTGACAGATTCCTTTTTCTTTCTTGGTAATTCATAATAGATGGTACTGTTGTTTCAGTGAAATGAGGTTACCTCTCACAGACTGAATGAGCCAATTCATGTAAATCACTTAGCACAATGCCTTGCGTACAGTACGGGATTGATTCATGATGGCCATTGTTACTTTTTCTAGCCATCTGCATCTAGACAGTTGTATTGGTCAGTTTTCCTTTACTGTAATGTAGGTGAGATAAATCAACTTAAAAAGAGAAAAGGTTTATTTTGGCTCACAGTTTGGGAGGTTTCAGTCCACTAATTGGCCACATTGCTTTAGGCCTGTGGCAGAACAATATGTCATGTGGGAGCACAGAGGGTGACATCTGGGTTAAAGCCCTGGCTCTATCAGTCAGAGATGAAGCACATTTTATGGAAAGGAAAGGAGATTCCTTATCTGTATACTGGGGATAACAGCTCCAGATTTAATCAATTCCAGGGTGTACTGTGTACCTCATGGAGGGGAGCCAAAAAGAGAGAAAAAGGAAGGGTTAGGGTCCCAATATAAAGAGCACACTTCTGATAACCAGAAGACCTCTCACAGGGCCCCACCTCTTAAGGGTTCTACCACCTCTCAGTAGCACCAAACTGGGGTCAGGCCTTTAGCACATGGGGCTTTGGAAGACATTCAAGATTAAAACTATAGTGTCAGTATTTATGACATGCTTGGAGTGATGACACTGATGACACATCAAGGCCTCTCAGATCCCTCATGGAATGAAAACACAAGTTTGGGTGAATAAAATCATGGCTCAGGTGCCTGCCATTGAAAGCTCTTTGAAGGTGTGGGTTTCCCAATGCCCTTCCGAAAGGCCAGCCATTGCAAACGCCTCTGTTCTGATAGATAACTAAGAATGCTGAGTTTTTATCCTTATTCATTGACAGTAGATTGTCTAGGATGTGAGGGAGATGGGGAAACTACTTGCCAAGTGTGACATGGCAAGTTTTTGGAACCTTAAAATAAAGAAACTCCATACACATAAAGTAAAATAGAAATGCCTTGAATTTTTGCAGGATTAGGTAGGGACCCAGATCCTGGTCTGGACGTACCATACATCTGGCTGATTCTTGACCTTTTATATTCTACCACTATGCTCTGAAACAATTCTCTGCAGAAACTGTGTAGTTGGGCTGCTTATTCCGGTGCAAGAAGAGGGTGGCCTATGGGCTGAGCCTAAGCACAATTGTAAGCAGCTGTCTCTGTCTGGGTCTCCACACCACTTCCCATCCCTTCAGCATCCTTAAACTCACAAACTTACACTACCTGCCTGCCCTTTCCTTCCTTCCTCCACTCAGGAAAATAACAAAAGTAATTTATCCTAAAGTATTAGTGATCTATGCATTCCTTCTACAGGAGCATTTATATTTCGAAAGAAACTAGGAAGTGAAAAGGAAATTACAGGGCCGTAGGAAGGTTATGTTAGGATCTGTTAATTGCATGAAACAGAAACTTAAACTGGCTTAAGTTAAAAAAAAAAAAAAAAAGAGGAGGGCTTATTATTAAGCAACCGGAATTGGCAGGAGTACAGATAACATGTGTGGTGTGGCCACAAGGGAACCAAGAAGTCCCAGGCAGTCACTCTCCAACTCTTTCTCACTCTCTGGAGTTCCACGGTTTCTCATCGCTCCCGCTGTGTCCACCTCAGTCTTTTCTCTCAGCAGATGGCTTCCTTCACTCAGTTGTCAGCTTGTATACAGCCCCATAATATGACTGCCCCCAAATTCCAAATGGTGTTCTGAACACCCATGACTATGTGACTTTCTGCTTCCCTTGTTTTGGGGAGGGTGGAGGGGGTACTGGGGATTGAACCTAGGGATGCTCTATCGCTGAACTATATCCTTGGCCCTTTTTATTTTTTATTTTGAGAGATAGAGTCTCACTAAGTTGCTGAGGCTAGCCTCAAAATTTGCAAATCCTCCTGCCTCAGCCTCCTGAGTTTCTGGGATTATAGGACTGCACCCCCACACCTGACTGTGACTTTCTGTTTCAAGCCCAGCACCAACTAACTAGAGTTTCTATCACCTCCAATCCCTGAGGCAAACTCCTCAGGGAGCTCATCTTTTATTTTTTCAGTCCTGTCTTCTGGTGACTCCTCTGCTTCCTTCCCGTCCCCAGCCTCCAAGAAAGAAATTTCTGAGATCCCCACCTCCCTGTCTTTACTTAGCAAACTCCTATCTTTCCTGCAACACCCTTCTCCAAGACTCCTCCCCATGAAGGCTTCCTTGGTTTCCTTCTGTGCCTGGATGCCAAGCACACAGCCTGGCATGAGGTAGGTGTTTGGTATGAGGCAGTTTCAAGACAGTGGAGCATAATGAGTAGCAGCATTAACTCTGGTGCTGCCCGACCCTGGGTTCAAAGTCAGGCTCTGCTGTTTACTGTAACTTCACATCTCTGAGCCCCAGGTTCCTCTCCTTTAAAAAAAGGGAAGTCTCAAGGAGCTGGGTGCAGGGGCGCACACCTATAATCCCAGGAGCTCAGGAGGCTGAGGCAGGAGGATCGCAAGTTCAAAGCCAGCCTCAGCAAAAACAAGAAACTAAGCAAGTCAGTGAGACCCTGTCTCTAAATAAAATACAAAATAGGGCTGAGATGTGGCTCAGTGATCTAGTGCCCCTGAGTTCAATCCCTGGCACCCCCCCAAAATAAAGGGGGTGGCTAATGGTACTTCTTATCCCACAGGGCTCTGTGGAAGGCTGCGTGGGGGAACATATGCACGGGGTTCATCACTTATTATGCGTGAGCCATTATCTCACTATTTCTGAATACAGTGCTTATGTAGCAGGAAGGCTGTGCACAGCCCTGCTCCTCGCTAGCTCTGTGACTTTGTTGAGGCAAGATTATCTCTCTGAGAGATACAGGTTGATGATACTTAAAAATATTTTGTGGTGGTGGCAGGACTGGCATGTCTTCTTCCTGGAGGAATTCGGGGAAGTTACAAAGTATCATCTCTTTGCTTGAAGGATCTTGCTTATTCCCTCCGCCCTTCCTTGTTTGCAGAGAACACATTTAGTCAACCAAGCAGAGTAAGGAAAAGGCTTGGCTGCAAAGGGTTAATCCCAGAGCCTTAGAAGGAGTTGGTTCCTGAAGGAAAGACTTTTTTTTAGGTATGGTGGAGAATGAGGACTCCCTGCATCCATGTGAGACCCTGGGTGGCATCTCCATGGGGGTGCTGAGCTGGGTCCACTTTGCCTGTACATGGGGCTATTTTTTCTGTCCCAATGGGAGACAATTGAATTACATTATGAAGAAATGAAGCTCAGAAAAAGGAAAATGTTTTCCCCAACCAGGGTGGCACACAAATTTATTAGAAAAGTGAAGACTAGGACACTGACCCATTTATTTTTTTATTTTTGCTACTGGGGATTGAACCCAAGGGCACTTTACCACTGAGCTACATCTCCAGCCCTTTTAAAAAATTTATTATTTTTATTTTTATTTTGAGACAGGGTCTCACTAAATTGCTTAGGGTCTCACTAAGTTGTCAAGATTAGCCTCAAACTTGTGATCCTCCTGCCTCAGCCTCCTGAGTTTCTGAGATTACAGGTATGCACCATCTGGCCCGGCTGGCCCATTTATTAACAGTATTTGTGGAGGGGCCTGGGGTGTGGCTCAATGGTTGATTGCTTGCCTAACATGCCGAAGGCCCAGGTTCCATCCTTAGTATTGCCCCCTCCACACACTATACACCCAAAACAGATGGTATTCCTCTGTGCCAGGCCCCGCTCTAAGTATGGAGGATTCAGCAGAGCAAGGCAGATAGGGTCTCTGGTCCAATGGGGATGGCAGGCAGTAACCACGGAGGCATGTAAATAGAGAACATATTGCACTGATTCCAAGATGCCTCCTTTTCACATTGAAATCAGGGTGGATGCATCATGCAACCAGTGATGACGTGAGAACATTTTTTCTTTCAAAGTGATATTTATTGATGAAGCTACACCTAACAATGGATGTTGTCTATGATTTAATCAAATGTAGTAATAAGATGCAAGTGACAGCATCCTGACCTCCTTGATACTGATTTATTTCCTTCCAAACAAGTTACAGACAAATTCCAGTCGGGAATGGGTAATGATCTCTTCGAATGACCTATTCCTGAGGTTTCTTTAGAAATTCACGGCTCTCAAGCTGGGACTGGGGCTCAGGGGCAGAGCGCTTGCCTAGCATGTGTGAGGCCCTGGGTTCAGTTCTCAGCACTGCATATAAATAATAAAATAAAGATCCATCAGCAACTAAAATATATATATATTTTTAAAAAAGAAATTCACAGCTCTCTTAGTTATATTTCAGTGAATCTACTTTCCTTTGGAATCAATAAGTATCTTTCCTGTAAGGAAGGAATTTGTTTGGCTGCAAATAAGAAAAAACCTAACCAACACTGACTTACAATAATTTGCATAACCTAGGGCTGGAGTAGCTGCTCAAATAGTCATCAGGCTGCCAGGCTACCTCTATCATTTTGATCTACCATCCTCAGTTCTTGACTTTAGTCCTCACAGTTACAAAATAACTGCTTTACTTCCTGCTCTTTCATCCCTGTTCCAAACAGAAAGAAAGAAAAGGCAAAAGGCACACCAGTGTCCTTTAAAAATAACAATAATAAAATAAGAGCCAAGGTGCTGTGGTGCATGCCTATAATTCCAGCTGCTCTGGAAGGTGAGGCAGACAGATCAGGAGTTTGAATCCAACCTTGGCAACACAGCGAGGCCTTATCTCACATAAAATAAATTTTAAAAAGTAAATAAATAAAATAAGTAAATAAAAATAAGTAAATAAAGTAGGCACTTTTCAGAAGCCTCGCTTGGCTGACTTTGCCTATATCTTGTAGGACAGTGGGGTGTCATATGCTCACCCCTACCAAGAAGGTGTGAAAAGAGGATTGTGTGTGGAGATGAGAAGGCGACAGAGTCTGCTCTGCAAGAACTCCAGCAATGCCCTCCTCCAGCATTGTGTTCTCAGATGCAACTATAACGGCACTGGTGGCAGGGATCAGAAGAAAGAGGGGAAATAGTTTCTACTGTTGAAGGGAAGTTGCCAAGTGTATCCCTCTGAAAATGTGGGAGAAGGCACTCAGCTCATATGGAGACAGTACCTGTGCTGCTTCATGCTTCTGTTCAAATTTCCAGCCACCTTGAAGACAGGGGTGATCTCAAGGACAGTGGTCACCCTATCCAACCACTTACTAATCCCGCTATATGAGAGAAGTAACCCTTCCAGACCCAAGCAATGAACCCCGGACTCTTGGAGCAGAGCTTTGGTTCTTCCCAGAGAGACAGAACTGACCCTATTGGAAGACCAGAAGCTCACAGAGAACAGGATTGCTAGGAGGAGCCAGAAGATGAGGAGGTCTCCTTAACCAGGTAACCACGTCTTGGGCAGTGTCCAGCCAGGAGGGGAGGGAGCCTCTGCAAGGACTACTGGGGATCAGTCACAGTAACAAAGGGGTTACCCTTTGGCAGTGTTTTACCAGTGCAGGGGGTTTCTTTCCCATGTATCTTTTCATCTTTGGCTTGTCAACTGACATGTCTACATAATTCTTTTTGCAAATAGTTGAAAAACTATATACACTCACAGATTACATTGCTACCTTTAAATAATAGTAGGTTGCAAAAATGGTCCCAATCTGAAAATGACTTTGTGGCTGTCCTGCATCAAGGGAAGCAGGCTGTCTCTCCATTCCTTGATTTGGGCTGCCCATGTGACTCCTCTGGTCAGCAGAATGCAGTGGATGTTATTGGTACAGTTCTTCGCCTCTTGCCTGCTCTCTCTCGGAACCCACAGGAACAGGCCCAGGCCAGCCTGCTGGAGGATGAGCCCGCCCAGAGAGCACAGAGGAGCTGCCCCAGCTGAGGCCATCTGCTAGGTCTGAATGTGTCCCTCAAAGTTCAGGTATTGGAAACTGAATCCCCAACACAACAGTGTTGGGAGATGGGGCCTGACAAGAGGTGATTAGATAGTATTGTCATTTTCAAGACAGTGAGTCAGGGATCATGAGAGTGGATCTGTTATAAAAGCAAGTTTGGCCCTCTCACGCTCTCTTGCTTCTGCCCTTTCTTGCCCTTTCACCTTCCGCCCTGGTATAGCGCAGCACAAAGGCCCACACAAGGTGAGGACGCCATGATTAGACTTCCCAGCCTCCAGAACAATGAGCCAAATAAATCTCTGTTTGTTCTTTCTAAATTGCCCAGTTTCAGGCATTCCATTATGGCAGCATAAAGTGAAATAAATGGCATCCTAGACCAGCCAGCCCCCAGCTGGCTTAACTGCTGACCTCAGGGCATGTGTGAGCCTCGCCTAAAGAAGCCAAGAACGACAGAATTCTAAACTAAGTTAGAGTTGTTGCTTTAACCATTAAGTGTAGGGATGGTGTGTTAAACAGACTTACTATGTGCCACCCCTGGACACTGGCTGGGTACTTCATGGAAGTGTCTTATTTCCATTAACTGCATTGGTACACACCAGCATGCAGAGTATGCATTTGGGGGAGACACAGCCCCCAGCCCACCCCTCAGTCTGCTTCTGTCTGTGTTCCATTCTGATGGAATTTCTGTATAGTCAGTTGTTCCAAAGAGCTTTCAGACTGACAAGAGGATCAGGATGTTCTGTGAGAACCCCCTAATGTTCTTTAGTCTCTCCTCACTTGAAGGTGTGTGGGGTTGGAAGGTGGCAAGCTGGTTGGAATCCATCCAACTTCCCACTGTACCAGCATCTCTTGGGGGAGATTTCTTGCTGTTTTTAAGCATATGGAGGTCCTAGAGGTCAGGGACAAGGAGGGATCCTTTAGTGTCACTCACTAGACCTTGACCAACAAGGCAGGGAATGTGAGATACTAGATTCTTTCTGCACAGAAAGAAGTGGGAATAAATGGGAGGTAATAGCTTAAAACCCTTGGCAGGAGGACATCACCAAAGCAGTGACCATGACAAATGATACCCTTGTGCCAATAAGGAGTGTATGGCATCATGGTGGAGGTGCTCCTGCCTGGACAGCCACCTTCTAGCATGTATAGCCTCACACTGGACTTCCTGTGGGCTGTGGGCACAGTTTGCCACAGTTCCTTGATGTAACACTGATGAAAGTCAAGGTGTCTGCCAAAAGATAATAGGTTTCAATGTGAAATTACAAACCATTATGGGTAATGTGATGCAAATTGCAATAGAAGCATTGGTAGTATTTTACTTTGATTTCATTTTTACTTTCCTTTCATTGCCAGCTTTATCTAAAGTTGCTCTCTGGGACACCTTATTCCCATGCCACGAACCCTTCAGTGACAGCACTGATGTTGTCCACTTGAGCAGGAGGAGATGCATGGAGACCAAGGAGACTGTGAAGGAGCTCTCCCTCCAGACAAGCTGTGATTATTTCTAAGAAGTCCATATTAACTTTTTCAACATGGTTTCTTCATTTTCTCTCTGGGCAGTGCTTGGAAATGTTGGATTTCCTTTGGGACTTGGAAGTCAATTTTAATGGTTAATCCAAAAGTCACCCCTTTTCAAAAGCTTAAGGAAGGCTTGTTAAAAAAAACGGGGAGGGGGAAGGCTGAATTTGTTTCGTTTTTGATTGGCGGGCCTCTGCTGGAGAGGGAAGACTTGAAAACACTGTGGTCCTTAAAAGGTTCAAACCCACCTGCTGGGTACTTTCTTCCCAGGAATGTGGGAAAATTGAAAAGTGGCCATTTCTCAATGCTTCCCTTTATAACCACAGGGAGGAAGGTATTGCCGAATATCTGCCTTAAGCAGCAAAACCAGAAAAAGAAAAGAATAAACAGAGGGAAAAAATCCCCAGAAGTGTGAAAACACTCCTGAAGTGTTTTTATATCAAACTTCTTACAAGAATGGAGGTTCAAATTGGCCCTTTCAGTCACCCACAGAAGACCCTCTAAAAGAATTCCCAAAGAGAGTTTATATCCCCCAGGGGCAACTGCTGGGAGGACCTGTGATAAAGGTTTCCAGAACATTCGGGCTGAGGACTGTCTCCTTCAGGCTGGGTCTGTCTTCATCTTCCTCTTTTTCAACTCCCCTGTGGCCACCTGCTTCGGAGGAGCTCAGTGCTCGTAATGACAAGGAAAACCCAGCAACCGAAAATAGATCTGATTTCCCAGAATCTCAGGTACTGAGAGGCAAGAGGGGTGGGGACTTCTTAGACATGAGCTCATATGCAGCCATCCTGTGCCACACAGCTTTGCCAGCTCCTGGTGTCAGGGCAAGAAGCCCATTTTGCTAGGAACTACTACAGAGGAAGGGCTGAGCTTGTACCCTGGCAACTCAGGCCAGATCAAAAGGAACATGCTTCTGGGACCTGTTTTCTCTAAATTGCTCGATCCATTTCCAACCATGGGAACTGCATTAGACCAAAAGCCACATAACTCTCATTTTGATATTTGTCACCTGAGCACTTGAGGTCATCTGTGAATGAGGTCTGCCAGCTCAGGCGTCTCGGCAATCCCTGGCTTCTGAAGTACACTTTGCATTGGTGTGAACCGTCTTATTTCAAAGGAAGCTTTGTATCTTGGTTCAATGGTCCTTAGCCCACCAAGTTATATATAACCTGGAGCAAGGTAGTCTTAGTCATTAACACTGTTCATGGCATACCTCTGTGAGGGCATCTCCCCCCTGGCTTCTTTGCTCAGGAATACTGACCCAAGAAAACAAACATATTAGTTCTCTCTTTCTCTGCAATTAACCATACCAATGCTTAACCACTTAACAGTAGACTTTTTTTGTTGTTTTTATATTTTATTTATTTATCTTGGTACTAGAGATTGAACCCAGGGGTGCTTTACTACTGAGCTCATCCACAGTCCTTTTCTTTAACTTTTTATTTTGAGACAGGGTCTCTGTAAGTTGCTGAGGCTGGCCTTCAACTTGTTATCCCCCTGCCTTAACCTCCCAAGTCACTGGGATTAGAATGTTCAGCCCTGTGCCCAATGTAAAGGTAACACTTTAATTCTAATTTCAAAATACATATTGTATTAAATGTTTGCTAGAGAGATCTGAAATTTCCCTACATTGATTTCCCTACCTTGTAATTTTATCCGCTCTCCTTTTTACAACTAACTGCTTCCTTGAGTACCTATCTCCCCTGCTGAGCTGCATGCTCCTCAGGGTCAGGAGCCTTGTTTTATTTCTTTTTCTAGTGTCCCAACACCCATGTTCCTGCCCATCGCCTCTTCTCCCATTGCTCTGCACAGGGCCTAGTATGATACCCACAGAAGGTGCTGGATGTGAAGAGAATGGGATAGAATCACTGTCTACCCACAGTACATTCCACAGTAGGGACACAAATGACCCTAAGGAGAATTTCAACCCATGTTCAATTAGACTGAGCAGAAACATGGATTGCAATTGTCCTGGCGAGTTCCCTCGAAACAGACCAATACCTCCAAAAGTGGTGGAAGATCTGATCAAAGAAACAGAAACAGAGGTCCCAGTGATTTCTTTTCTCAGCAGGGTCAGGGGGGAGTAAACATACTTGAAGCTGGCCACCTACTCTCAAATGTGGTCCTGAGGGCTGACCCATGGCTCACCAGAATGAACAAACCAGCTATGAGATTCACCAAAGGAAATAAAACCTTTTTCATTAGAAAGAAAAGTGCATTCTTTCCCACACACACTACTCCCCTGTGAGGAGAAGAAAGAAAAAGAGGAAGAAGAGAGAGAGAGAGAGAGAGAGAGAGAGAGAGAGAGAGAGAGAGAGAAGCATTTCTTTTTTTTTTTTTTCTTTTTTGGACCAGGGATTGAACACAGGAATGCTTAACCACTGGTTACACCCCTCCCTCCTCACCCTTTTTAAAATTTTGAGCTAGAGTCTTGCTAATTTGCTGAGGCTGGCCTTGAATTTGTGATCCTCCTGCCTCAGCCTCTGGAGTCACTGGGAGTACAGGCATATGCCACCACACCTGGGAAAAGAGGCATTTCCTCATACAGGCTGTGTGGTCAAAGCAGCCGCTCTCAGATACATCTTCTCCCTGGACTTGCAGACAGTACAGCCCTGCTCCTTGCCCAGAAAGCACTGCTGGCATTCCTACCAGAGAATGTATTTCCTCTCTGCTCTGTTTCCCTTCTCCATGCTGCTTCCCCACTCTCTGGACAGAGCACACTCCTAGCTGCTCCCCACTTTGGTCATGATGGCTTCCTTTAAAGGCTTAAGTCAAAACTCCTTACCTTATGGCCCCACAATGCCATTCTTATGTGTATGCCCCAAAGAATTGAAAACAGGTACTCAAATTCTTGTTCATAGCAGCATTGTTCATAAGAGCCAAAGGGAGGAACCAGCTGGAACATCCATCAGTTGATGAATGGATAAACAAAAGATGATGAGTGGGCACAGTGACACACACCTAGAATCTCAGCAGCTCAGGAGCCTGAGGCAGGAGGATCGCAAGTTCAAAGCCAGGACTGTGTACAGGAAAATGAGGGGTGGGGCGGGGGGGGGGGGAAGGCAAGATAATAGAATGAGACAAACATCATTACCCTATGTGCATGTATGATTACACAAATGCTATGACTCTACTTCGTGTCCAACCAGAGAAATGAAAGTTGTGCCCCATTTGTGTAAAATGAATCAAAATTTTTAAAATTTAAATTTAAAAATTTAAATAATTAATAATTATTTAAATAATTAATTAATTAATTAATTATTTTTTAAAAAGCCAAGCTCAGCAACTTAGAGAGACCCTGTCTCAAAATAAAAAATTTTAAAAAGCCTGGGGATGGTGGGTCAGTGGTTAAGAGCCCCTAGGTTCAATCCCTGGTTCCAAAACAAACAAACAAACAAAAACCCCCAAAGGTGGTATATCCATGAGCAGGAATATCATTCAGCCACATAAAGGGATGAAGCATCTAAACATTCCTCAACGTGTATGAACCATATTGCTAAGTGAAAGAAGCTAGACAAAGATGGTCACATGATGTATGATTCCATCTGTATGAAATTTTCAGAATAGGGAAAGCCATAGAGAAAGCAAACCAGTGGTTTTCAGGAATTGAGGGAATGGGGGAGGAGGAAGTGATTGCTTAAATGGTATGGGGTTTCCTTTTGGAATGATGAAATGTCTTAAACTGGATAGAAGTGATGGTTGAAGCAACTTGTAAATGCCACTTAACTATACATTTTTAAATGGCTAGTGAGCTGGGGATGTAGCTCAGTTGGTAGAGTGCCTGCCTCACAAGCACAAGGCCCTGGGTTCAATCCCCAGCACTACGCAAAAATAAAAAAATTAATTAATTAACTAAATTAAATTAAATTAAATGGCTAGTGGTGCTGAGGCTGTGGCTTAGTGGTAAAGCACTTGCCCAGCATGTACAAGGCCCTGGGATCAATCCCCAGCACCCAAAAAAAAAATGACTAGTGGTTAATTTTGTGTTATGTAAATTGATCTCAATTTAAGATAAGGAAAAACAACCCAATGCTTAAAAAGTAAAATTTAATGACAATTTAGAAAAGCAAAAGCAAAAAAGAACGAGGCTCATATGATGGCACATGCCTGTAGTCGCAGCTACTTCAGAGACTGAGGCAGGAGGATCACTTGAGCCACAAGGTTTGAGGTCAGCCTGAAACATAGCAAGATCCCATTTTCAAAAAAGGACTGTATGGATTCATGAAACTGAAAAGTCTGGGATTCATTCTACCAATTTCATATATGGCTAACTCTGGGTTCAGTGACCCTGTCGGGGTTTTGTTTCCAGCTCTTGGTCCAACATTCACTGCGAGCAGCCCTCACACATGGGAAGAGAAGGCCCTGCCAGCTCTGGAGTCACATGATACTTAACAAACAAAAGAGGAGACTTGCAACTGTGTGGGTCACATAGACCCATCCTTGGACTAACCACCATGGGATGGAGTGACCGACCTGGCTCCGACATGTGGTCATACCTGTGGCCAGTTCAGGATGGAGGTAGAAGGCAAAGTATGAGGTCTGAGCTACCCAAAACTCGGGGGCTGAATGGTTACTATGGGATGAAGAAAGGGCGACTCTCCAAAGGAAAAGATTCTGGGCAGCAGATGAACCCTCCAGGGATCCTTCCTGGACTTTCTTGCCCCTTCCCTAGCTAATCCTGCCTCTCTCACACCATGTGCCAAGGCTCAGCTTCTTCCCAAGGCATTTCTGCCCCCTGGGACCTCTGTTATCAACACTACTGCACTCAAGAGCAGAATCCAGTCGTATAGGTGGTTGTATTAATTTTGCTTTGCAGATAGCAGTTTGGCACTGTGCACTAAATTTTGAATGTTCTTATCCTTTGACCCTGCAGTTATGCTTTTAGGAAGCCTACATATCCTAAAGGAAAAATTCAGCAAGAGAGCACACTTGGGGATTGTTTCCCAACAGTGAACTTGGAAACAAATAAATGCAAAAGGGAAGGGTTAAATAAGTTATGAGAAGATGAATCAAGGACTACCATGAAGCTGCTCAAAAGGATAACACAGCTGGTCGTGGTGGTGCACGCCTGTAATCCCAGCAACTCAGGAGGCTGGGGCAGGAGGATCAGAAGTTCAAGGCTAGCCTCAGCAGCTTAGTAAGACCCTCAGAGCTTGGTGAGACCATGTCTCAAGATAAAAAAAGTAAAAAAGGCTGGGAATGTGGCTCACTGGTTAAGCACCCCTGGGTTCAATCCATAGTACCAAAAAACTCCAAGAGCAAACAAACCACCAAAAAAGGATAACATATCTACATTTATTGACTTGACCATAAACTATGGCCAATATATAAAAATATATACGTATTAAAAAGCTGGGTGTAGCGATGCACTCCTGAAATCCCAGAGACTCCTGAGGCTGAGGCAGGATGGAAAATTTATTAAAAGCAAATATACTATGACCCAGTCTTTAAAAAGCAATCCTTATGGGGCCGGGGGTACAGCTCAGTGGTAGTGCCCTTGCCATGTGTACACAAGGCCTTGGGTTGGATCCTCAGTAACACAGAAACTAAAACAGAATCAAAACAACCATTGTCAATCAGAGGGGAGACCCTGGGGCTCACTCTCGATAGTCTTAATGCACAGTTTAATGGCCAAAATTAATACAAAATAAATGTCATTAGTTTATCACATCTCTGGAAGAACATTAAAAGGGCTCTGAGTTCTAATGACATTAGCAACTTAGCTTAGGTTTTAGCACTTTCAAGGCTCTGGGGTAGCTACAGGGCACTAGATAATTGGAAGAGGAAAAGGGGATTCTGAGATGGGCTTTTTGTGGGGAAGGGAGTAACTAGGGATTAAACCCAGGGGTGCTTTACCGCTGAGCTTCATCCCCAGAGCCTTTTAATTAATTAATTTATTTTCATTTTGAGACAGGGTCTTGCTACTGGGGATCAAACCCAGAGCCTCGTGCATGCTAGGCAAGCACTCTACTGCTGAGCTCCACCCAAGCCCCTTCTTTTTCTATTTTTAAAGAAGCCATCCTACTGTGGCATATTTTCCCTTCTTTTTTCAAGCTTTAGCAAAGGATAAAGAGACTCGAGATACTGCATCCATCCTTAACACGGGATGATTTCTTTTTTCCTTTAATTTTAGAACTTTAAAAAAAGTAATCTCCTTCCACACATAACAAGTAATATGAATAAAAAGAACGTCGTTGGTAGGTTTATAAATTTCACCCATAACAGGCTACAATGTAAATTCATTTAAAATAAAGCAGTTACAGGCCTGGGGATGGGGCTCAGTGGTAGAATGTATGCTTAGCATGTACCAGGCCCTGGGTTCAATCCCAGCACTGAAAAACAAACAGATAAAGCAAGATATAAAACAAAATAAAGCAGCCTTAGCACAGGGTGACTGAGTTTGTTTGGGGGGTCAGTTCCTCTATGGCATGGGCAGGGAAGGCTGTTCCCCCACAACAGGTTCCCTGCAGACTGCCCTCATATTGGAGTTGCCCTTGCAGCCTGACCCTGGAGTGTTGGCAACTGCCCACTGCCTCGTTGGCTTTACCAGAGCCCCCTCGTGTGAGCCTCCAGTGTGTCCCAGTGGTCTTGGCCATGTGTGAAGCCAAGCGGGTACCTCCCTCTGCAGAGTGGCTGTGTAAGAACTCTGGGGTCTGAGCAGGGCAAAAATTACCCTGCTGCCTGCTTTCCTCTTCCTGCACCTCCTCCCTCCACCCCCTCACCCCGGGCTGCTCTACCACCTCCCCTGGGTCCTCTCTGGCCAGCTCAGCTTTTGTGTTTAGGCCAGGCGGGAAAAAAGCATTTGGCTCAGCTCTGTTTGTCAGGAGTCCAATATTACCAGGGGTCTCGCCTGGTTTCAAGTATTTCCCGGTGCCTTTCCTTGCTCCGTAGTCATTTCTAGCCAGGATTTCTTGGCTCTGGAAAAGATTGAATGCCTGTCTGAGCCTTCTGGGCCTGTGTTTCATTTGCAGCTGCCTGGCCCTGTACTGGGTGACAGTCTCAGCCCTCCCCAGTCAGCCCATCCCCTCCTGCTTGGCCAGCAGAGGAGGCCCTTTGTGTTGTAGTCCTGAAGCTTGGGAGGGGGAGGCTCCTAGTTTCCACCCACAGCCCTGAGTTCTGGGTTTACTTTAGCCCCAGCCCAGCGTCAGGGGTGGCACTGCCTTCTGATTGCTGGCTGTCTGCTAGGCCGAGCAAAGAAAAGAATGCCAACCCCAAACAGCCTGGCCCCTAACTGTGTCTAAGTCAGACTGGGACCTGCATAGCACCTGGTACTTTCCTGCTAGAATTTTCCAGCTGTTCTGATCTTCACACAGGGCTTGACAAAGAGGAAAAGATCTTGAAGCAAAAGAATTCAGGAGACTTGCAGAACATCAGGCCTCACTGTCTGGCTGCTTAAGGGACCCCTTTTGTGGATTCCTCAGGTGCTTCCTGCCTTTGGATTCATCAGAGGCAATGGTCTGATGGGACTGCTTAGCCTTGGAATCCAAGAATCAAGAAGAGAGCGGGGGTTACCTTTGTGACACTGTTGCCATCCCATTGCTGAGAAAGTGTGCCAACCAAGACTACAGGAGGCAACTGGGGGCCTGTTCCATACATGGCACATAGAAGTGAAGAACTTGGGGGCCCCGGATGTATTTTCACCACCATAAGTGACTGTGCCCTGCCATCACAGGGATGAGAGGAGACTGTGAATGTTAAAATAATGAAGTTCTGACAAGGATGTCCTCCCTTTCCTCCTCTTTGAGTCTATAATGTATTTCCTGAATTTTCCTTTGCTTTGCTTGGCTTTGCCTTTAGGTACCATGACCAAGGTTACAGACAAGTACATGAGCATTTGCAGCCTATGAAAGGTAACTGTCAGGGTGTGCAGTTGTAACCTTTTAGGGAGAAAAAAGGCATTGTTGGCAAGGGTTTCTCTCTACAATTCTTACTCTAGTAGTAAGGGAGATAAAATAGGTGATGAGAAAACACCCTGCCTGTGCTCCAACCTGCTGGGCCAGCATTTATTTCCAGCCTCCTCCCCCAGGGTTGCTAAACCCCCCAGTTTTCTGCGCTGGGAGAGAGGAGCTACAGGAAATGCCTCTGTACTGAGAGTGTTAAGGAAAGCAAAGCATCCTTGTTAGGCCCTTCCTTTGGACCCAGTGAACTCCCTAGATGGTGAGTGGGTGGGTGGAGGGAAGCGCAGTTCTCCCACGAGCTGCCTGCGGGGTGCGGGGTGCAGACAGCCACTGTGTCTTAGGTTTGTCTTTGTCCTCTGGGCAACAATGGATGATTTCACATCCTTCGCCCTCACATCACCCCATTCAGAGGGGGACAGGCACCAGCCTCCACTAGAGATGAGGAAACGGAGGCTCAGAGGGTTTAGATTGCCCAAGGTCTCTGCGCTGGTAGACCGTGGAGCAAGGGCGGAAGCCAAACAGCCTGGCTCCTGGGCTGAGAGGCTCTGCGTGGCACTCCCAGCGCCACAAACTGCGGGCTGCCAGGGTCCTCTGGTTCTCCACTCCCTGCAGAGAGCCAGATGTGCCTGCGCGAGGCGAAGGCCCTTACAGCAGCTGGTGGCTGCGGCCGGCAGCGCCGAGGACCTGAGCCCTGCGGGCCTCGCGCTCCGGGCAGGCCCTTGGCCCCGGGCGCCCCAGCTCTAGCCCCGCGGAAATTCAGGCCGCGGCCACCGGCCGCCGGCAGCCTGGGTCGGGAGGGGAGCGGCCCGGCGTCGTGTTACCGGATCGTCCGCGGAGCCCGGGCGGGAGGGGCGCAGGTGGCAGCTGGCCCGCCGGGAGGGGGCGCGGGCGCGACTCGCTCCCGCCAACCGCACGGGGCGGGGGAGGCCGTTCTTGGCCTCGAAAGGAAACCAGACCGCGTTTGTATCCAGCTCAATCAGCAAACACTGTGCGTCAGGTGCCGTGCTGGACTGGAGCCCGTGCAAAGTAGTACAGCTGTGTTCCCGCCCAAGCGTGTGTCCAGTTGAGAGAAGGAATCCACGCCGAAGGAGAACGTCGAAGGCACCAGGAAGTGGAGGATAAGGCCTGAGAATCGTGACCCACCGCAGGTCGAGGGGTTCCTGGAAAGGCAAGTCTATTTCTCTGCAGAGCCATCTGGAAAGCCTCCACAAGGGGCCAGCTGCAGCTGCCCTGACACCTCCTTCAGGGCCTGTCACCGGCCCCACCACCCGGTCTCCCCACGGACAGTCCTGCAAACCTTACTCCAAGCCTGGAACCCTTGCTTTCTTCCTCCTGAACCCCACGTGCTCCTTGGATACTGCTGTCCCCCATAGCCCTGTCCAGTAGAGGACCCCTCAAGCCATGCAGGCCTTGGAGATGACTTCTGCAATTTCCAGTTTCTTCTTCCTCAAAGACCCAGCTCCCTAGGACGGTGAAACTACTTAGTACAGTACTATAATGATGGATACCTGCCATTATTTGTCCAAACCCACACAAAGTAGACATCAAGGCTAAAGTAGGGCTGGGGTTGTGGCTCAGCAGTAGAGCGCTTGCCTACCACATGTGAGGCCCTGGGTTTGATCCCCGGCACCACATAAAAGATAAATATATAAGATAAAGGTATTGCGTCCATCTAGAACTAAAAAGCATTTTTTAAAAAAACACTAACGTAAAGAAAGTGAAGAGTTTACATTGGGTAATAACCTTGTATCTGTGTAGGCTCATAGCTGTAACAAATGTACCATCCTTGTGGGAGATGTCTATAGTAGGGGACTCTGTAGAGACAGGGACTACATGGTACATCTTTGTTTCTTCTGTTCAATTTTGCTATGAACCTAAAAATGCTTCAGAAAATAAAGTATTAAATGTCAATTTTTTAAAAAATTTGAGCTGCTACTGTGGGGTGTATACAGCATCATGATGGTAAAGACCATCCTTGAGCAATATAGCAAGACCCATCTCAAAAAAATAAACTTTAAATTTTATCCCCAACTTTTGACTTGCTACCCACCCTCCACATTAATGCCATCTGTTATCCTCCTGCTTACTTCCCCTGTCCCTTGAGGACTTTTAGCACTGGGCTCTTTATCCTCCACTATCATTATTTTTGGTAACCTTGGCATCTACGCTGACAACCTACCCAATACCTGGCCTCTGAAGCTCTTGACTTGGTTAGCCCAAGCAACATCGCTCATACCCCACCTCAGCCTCCTGGTCATGTCCTAACCCTTAGAATCATCAGTGTCTACACCATTTAAAAACTCAGATCCAAAGATCCCACCACCTGCCATCTGTCCAGCTCATTTTCTCAAGTCTGTAGATTCAGCAATTCTCCTAACTGAGACCTTCAGTCCACTGTGTCTCCCCCAATAAGTCCTCATTCTCAACCAGCTGAGATTCTGTAGTTAAAATGCAAAATCTCTCTGACAAACTCTTACCCTTATTTGTAATCGGCCATATTTTTATTGGTGCATTATAATTACACATACTAGTGGAATGTGTTGTTACATATTCATCCATGCACATGACATAACAATATAATTTGGTCAGTGTGATTCCCCAGGCTCCTACCTTTCTTACACTGGTCTCTCTCTGTCATCCTCACTGGGTGAAAACTCCACTGTGGTTATATCAGACTGTTTACTTCACACCTACACCACACCACTAAAGTAAATCATCCAACTACTCTGGATGGACTTATTTCAAATTTATGGCTGTAAATTTCAAGTGGGTATTGGAACTGCTGGCCAATCCTACTATAGTTTCTTAGAAAATTCCTGCTCCTTCTCTACAGTGCAACAATTTCTCACTTTCTCCTCTCTGCATGTATTTTCAACACCCCTTCCTCTTTCACTTTCAGTAGACTCCATCACAGAGAAAATAGGTACAGACCAACTGCCTTGATCTTCCTCCCACCCAAGCCACCAGAATGTCATAGGTCTACATTCTCTCTGCCCATTGGTGGCCAATAGCTCCACTATGCCCTGAGCTCTGTCCCCTTTTGCCAGCCCAAGTATCCCCTTTCTTTCATGCACCATCAATTTCTTTCTTTCTACTAGATCCTTCCCACTGAAGTAAAGTAGAACTTAATATCCCTAAATTTAGAAACATATAAGGCATAGTCTCATGTCCCCTGCTGGCTACTGCCCCACTTTTCTGTCCCTCTTCAGAGCATATGCTCTGGAGAGAGTTGGCCCCACACTGACATCTCTACTTTGGCACCTCCCATTCTCTCCTCCACCCACTCCAGTTGGACTTTTCTCCTACTTTTCTGTTGTAATCATCCTTAACGAGGATGCCAGGGAGCTACATCTTGAGGTCCCATTAGTGGCCAGTTCATTTCCTGTATTCATCTGGCCTGCCATTGGCATCGACATGTTCTGCAACTCTCCCCAGTGGATGGTTGAATTATGGTGCTATATCTTGTCACTTCTTGCTGTGTCTATATCCCTTCCCCAGGGGTAGAGTATACTTTTTGCATCTTGACTTTGGGCTTGGCTGAATGGCTTCTTTTAGCACATGGACTACAGGAGGAAGTGACATAGTACCATTTCCAAGCTTAGGCTTGACAAGGCATCTTATGTTTCCATCTGCCTATTTGTGCCTCTGATCACCATGGGAAGAAGACGCTCCCTCACTGGCCTGCTGGCACAAGAAGAATGTGGGACATATATCTGAGCAAACTCATCCAACTGAAGCTCAGAACAGCCCAGCCAAGGTCAGCCTCACCTAGCCAACTCCCAGATGACCCACAGACTTGTGTATAAAATAAATATTTATTCTTATACCATTAAGAGTTTTGTGGTTGTTACCTTGCAATAAGAGACTGATATATTCTCCTCCAAATTTGTTGTTCTAGTCCTTGTTGTGACAATCTTTTGGTGTTCCACCAACTTTGAAGGCTGCCCTGACTTTTTTCGCTGGCATTTCCTCTACCAGATTTCTACAAGTTGACTTGGCTTCAGTGTCAGCCCTCTGCTATGTTCTATCTTCAATTTCTCTGTAAATGAAATTATCCAGGCCATTGCTTTGAATACCATCTACATGCTGTTTCTCAGGTTTGCATCTACAGATGGTATGCCCCAGACACTAACCTTTTATACATGTTACCTGATGTCTGATAGGTCTTGGCATAGCCCAAACAGAACTCCTGATCCACCTCCTGCTCCCAACATGGACATTTCCATCCAGTTAACTTTACAGTATAGGTGCCATCCTCCATTTTCTCTTCCTTAATAGGACAGATCATCAGTAAGTCATGTCTATTCTACCTCCAAAATTGGTCAAGAAACAATTATCATATAATTATCATATCTCACCATTTCCATAGCCATACTCTGGGTTTTTGTTTTGTTTTTTTTTCAATCTCTTCTTGTCTTCTTGCCTGACTTTTTTTTTTTTTTTTTTTTTTGGAACCAGGGACACTCGGCCACTGAGCCACATCCCCAGCCCTATTTTGTATTTTATTTAGAGACAGGGTCTCACTGAGTTGCTTAGGGCCTCGCTAAATTGCTGAGGCTGGCTTTGAACTCGCGATCCTCCTGACTCAGCCTCCCAAATTGCTTGGATTACAGGCGTGCACCACCACGCCCGGCCCTTGCCTGACTTCTGCAACAGTATCTTAATTGTTTTCTTCAGTTGGGCTTGGTGGTGCACGCCTGTAATCCCAGCAACTGGGGAGGCTGAAGCAGAAGGATCACAAGTTTAAAGCCAGCCTCAGCAACTTAACTGTTTTCTGTTAAGCCTCTGGTCTGTGCTCTGCCAGAGGGATCTTTCTAAAGTATAAAGAAATCCCTTCACTGCCCAGCTTAAAGCCCTCCAAAGGCTTCCCACTATATCCAATAAAACCCACATTCCTTACTGTGACTCCAAAGAACTGAGATTATGTAGTCCCTGCTATGTCCCTGGCTGAGGCAGGAGGATCACAAGTTCAAGGCCACCCTCAGCGACTTCTTACCTTAGTAAGACCCTGTCTAAACTAAAAAAAAAATAAAAAATAAAAACTGTAATCCCCATCTGGGGATGTAACTCAGTGGTAAAGTGTCCCTGGGTCCAATCCAAGTACAGGAAGGAAGGGAGGAAGGGAGGGAGGGAGTGAAGGGAGGGGAGGGGAGGGGAGCAAAGCAGGAGGGCCAAGCCAGGGAGTTCAAGATACATCCAAGGATCTGGCTGGCTACAGGAGAAAATTCATGGAGGGAATGGAGGGAGAAAAGTCCACATTATGGGAGGAGACTGAACACCATTGCCCAAGTGGACCAAATCAGCAGATACAGCCAAGGATCATGAATGAAGGACAAGATATGTTCAAAGCTAAGGTTTTAGGATGATTAAAATGGTCGTAGGGTATGCATTTCTGAGTCCTTAACTAAGTGCTCTCCCCTGGGAACCCAAGATTTCGGAAGACAAAGACATCTAAGAGTCTGGGAGCCCAGGGGAGCCAGAGATTGGTCCCTTTAGATTTCAGATGCAAGAAAAACCCATTACCCAACCTTTTAGGGACCAATATTGAGTTCCCAGTTTTGGAAGGCCTCCCTAGGTAATTAAGGACTTGCTGAGCGTACAGCAGGCACTCCTGCACATGTGTTAACGAGCTGGCGGCCCAGTGCACTAGGGTTCTCTTACCCACCCCAACCCCCACCTCACACACACATGCGAGCACACGGGAGCGCGACCAAATTGCTTTCATTCACCCAGTCACTGAACACAGGCTCCAGCAGACCCCCACCCACGAGTACATCCCGGACCCAGCTACTTGCCTTCCCAGCCCCCTCCACCCAATTCTATTGTCAGGGCTGAACAAAAGGCCCAAGGCATCCTGGGTTAAAGGATTTTTAACTCTGCCAATCCCAGGAGGCTCCAACACGAAGCAGCTTCCTGCTGGAGAAGAGTGACTGAGACATCTCCCCAGGCGACAGGGGCTTTTTTTTTTTTTTTTTTCCTTCCCTTTCTGAAAAACAGAACCTAGCCGCCAATCAGACCCTCCCCCAGGACTCCCACCCTAGAGACCTCCTAGCAGTGGACGGGTCTTGAGAGCTCTTCCCCGGTGACTTCTAGCTGTGGCTGTCAGGCTCATTCGTGTCCCCGTCCCCCTCCCCCTCTCCATCAGGCAGGACTCTCGCCTCCTTCCCCGCCCCTGCTCCCCCACCTCGTCCCGCGCCCCGCAGCGCGCCAGCACCGGGGCCCTCCTCGGGGTGTCCCTGCGCAGCCCCCGCGCGCATGTCCCGGCACGCGGGAAGCCCAGGCGCGGCCGCCGCAGCGTGGCCCCTCTCCGGGCTCGCGGGGCTCAGCACGCACCATCCTCCTGCTCGGGCACCGGCCCTGAACCTGCCCGGCCGGAAACGAAACCCGTTCTCCGGAGAGGAAAGCCTTCGGGCGTGTTGGTTCTTAGCACGAGAATTTCAGGGCGGCTAGGTTCGGGTGTGTGTGTTTAAACGTGCCTCTGTCCTAAGCAGTGAGCGCCGGGACGCCCAGTCCCGAAGGTGTCCGGGACAAAACTGCAGTTAGTGTCAAAATCCTTTTTCGCCCACCTTGGGACAAAAGTTATGCATGCATTCCCCCCAGTTAAGTTCTTGACGTAGGAGAGATACCAGGTAAATTAGAAACACGTTTGGGAAAGGAGGGCGCAGCAAACGCTGGCATTAAAACAACACAAAAATGCCCTCGCCGGGCCACGCGCCCGGGCGGCGGCGCAGCGCCCTCTGGCGGCCGCGCGGGGCCCCAGCGAGTCGTTCTCCGCGGGTCTCACCCCCTCGCCCAGAGCTGCCAAGAGAGCCCTGCGCGACCCGCTCCTCCTACCCTCTGCAACACTGGGGCGACTTGAGAGGAAGGGGATGAAAGATGTCCAACACCAAGTCCTGAGACATGCCAAGCGCCTAGGGGAGGGGCCGACATAAAAGAAAAACCCTTGTTCTCTTTTCAACGGATGCCTGAAATTCTAGCGTTACAGCGTCATCCCCGTTACCTGCAGACTTTGGCTCCCTTTACAAGGCGAAGGCCTCCAGGAAGGACAGCCCTTAAAACAAAGGAGGATGACAGGCCACATCAAAAAAGTAGCTAGAATCCCTGCTCCCCTGGGGACTGAAGCAGGAGCGTTGCTGGAGCCCAGGAGTTTGGGATCAGTCTGGGTAACATAGTGAGACCCCGTCTCAAAAAACAAAAACAAAACTAACAACAACAAAGTAATAAATAAATAAGCTAAGTAAGTAAGCAGGCTTCTTGGACTGAGGGGTGTAGCTCAATGATAGAGTGCTTGTTCCGTATGTGGGAGGCCTTGGGGGATCCCCTGGGTTTGATATTCCCGTACCACAAAATAAACAATCACTCAAACACCAAGTTCCCCACCAGAAAGACTTATTATATAATGGTTCCTTCTTTCTCTCTTCCTTCCTTCTTTATTTTCTTTTCTTCCAGATGAGGTCTCACCACGTTGCTCAGGTTGGTCTCTAACTCCTGGACTCAAGCAATCTCCTGCCCCAGCCTCCCAAGTATCTGGGACTACAGACACATGCCACCACACCCAATGGAGGTGACATTTAATAAGTAATGTTTCATCTTCTCATTTCTCTTGTTGGTTGCCTGAGCACCCTCTTGTCCTCTGAAGAGGAGAGCCATTTTAGGATGCCCCACCCCAGTGGCTCTACCCTCCTTTTCAGTGGCCTCGGCCTTTCTTTGCCCCCAGTACATCTTCAGCATTTCTGTGATCTCTCCATTTCTCTTTCTTAAGCCATTGGAGTCTAGATTCACGACTTCTGAGTCCCCTAGCCAGGATCACAGCAGTTGCCCACTGACACATTTGGATCCCTTTCATTCACACAGGATTCCAGGGAGACCCCAGAGGATCTTTCAAGTCCTCTCTACCCAACGTGCAGTACCACTCTCAGCAAAGACCTCTGTTCCCAGCTTCCTCTCTATCTGGAAATTTTCTCCTTTGTCTATTCCTCCATCCGACAGAAGCCAGAAGAAGTGGGGCTGCCAGACTTCTGAGGGACCCAGGCAGGTTCGAACCACTTTTCCCCTCTCAGTCCCTCTTTTCCCTTCCTGAAGGGTTTCTACTGCCTCTGCTATTCACTGATTGCCTGTGGCAAGCTGGCAGGTCACTGGAGAGTGAAAGAGGGCCTCACTCACACGTCGAGTGGTTGGCCCACTGTCAGCTGGTATGGAAGGTGACTGGGCCACATGTGTCCCATTCAGCAGGCTGGCCTGTGTGGGGTTTTCTGATGGTTGTAGGGTTCCAAGGATGGAAAGTGCAGAACCTATAAGGCTTCTGGAGCCCCAGGCTCTCACTTCTGCCACATTCTCGGAGTCAAAGCAAGTCACAAAGCCAACCCAAATGGAAGGGGTGGGCAAATGGACTTCATCTCTGTTAGAAGGATCTGCAGTCTTGCAGCCATTTTTGCAGTCTCCAGTATTTGCTTTTTTCTGTCTTGGGGCTCATTGCCAATAAAGTGAAATTCACTTAAAAATACTGCATTGCTTAGATGCACCAAAGACAGGCAATATTGCTTCGTGTTTATGCATAGATGCTCAGTAGTAAGGGTACTGGAGCTCCAATCCCAGCTCTGCATGAACCAAGCATGAAACCACAGGAAAGCCATCTTACCATCCTATGCCTCAAGCTGGCAGGTCACTGGAGAGTGAAAGAGGGCCTCACTCACACGTCGAGTGGTTGGCCCACTGTCAGCTGGTGTGGAAGGTGACTGGGCCACATGTGTCCCATTCAGCAGGCTGGCCTGTGTGGTTTTAAGTTTTCCAATCTTAAAAAAATGGGAATTGTTGTAAATATTAAATAAGTCAATCCATACTAAGTGCTTAGGCAGCCTCCAGCACATGACTCTGTGTCCCTGAAGTGATGGCTGGTAGCCCACCCCAATTGCCAAGGCCACCCTCACCACCTCCCACAGCTCCCTAAACTTCCCACCATAGATGGTACCGACAGCCTCAAGATCCCAGCAGTGACAGCAGTACCTGCATTTACGGTGCCCGTGGAGACACCAGTGAAATGGCCCTGCAGTGTTTGCCAGGTCCGTCATGGAAGCCTGTTTATCTAGAGCTGGGACAGTTTTTCTGTTAAAAAAAAAAAAAAAAAAAAGGTGGCTGAAGTCAGACACAACTGAGGTTGCTTCTGGCTCTTTTTCCTGCAGGATTTAGATGAGCTTATTAATTTCCCTGTGTTCCATTTTCCATGTCTGTAAAATGGGAGCGACATCAGCACCTCCCACAAAGCATATAACACATAAGAGAAGAATGTAAGATGCATGCTTGACAAGCGTTGGTGCTCACAGGACATGGGGCCTGGGTCCCTGAAAATGCCCCTCAGGTGAACTTGCTGTGGATGAATACCTTTTCCCAATATGTCCTCCATCACTCATACAGCCCTCCCCTGCCTTGATGGAGTGGGCAGGATCCTAGGGAATAAGCTGTGCTCTCTCAGTGGTTAGCTTAATGTCTGTCCCCCCACCATACTTCCTGAGGCCTATAGCTTTGTGAGTATTTTTTTTTTCAACCTAGTATCTAATATTTAATTCAGAGTTTGGCACGGTAGGTACCCAACAAATGCTTGATGAAAGAAAGAATGAAAAAACAGACATCATTCTGATACAGTTTGAGCATCCCTAACAGGAATATCCAAAATCCAAATGCTCTGAAATTTTTTTTTTTTAAAGAGGTGACATTTTACTATGTTGTCCAGGCTGGTCTTGAACTCCTGGGCTCAATCAATCCTCTTGCCGCAGCCTCCCAAGTAGTCTGAACTACAGGTGCACTACCATGCCTGGTGAAAATTCAAGTTTTTGTTGACTGATTTCATGCTGAAAAAGTTTAGGGTTTTGGATTTTAGGATCAGGGATGCTCAACTGATTAAGTTTGTACCAATATACCCAAATCAGAAATACTCTGAAATCTAAATACTTCTGGTCCCAACACTTTTGGATAAGGGATTCTCTTTTCCTTGTTTCTAGGGTACTTGTTTCTAGTTTCTCTTTTCCTTGGATTAGAGAACTTCTGGATAGTTCCTAAACCCATTCAACTCCTGGGGGCAGAAGGGAAAATGTTCCTCAGAACTGGGAATAGGGAGCACTCCTCAACCCTGCTATCGCTGCAGTCCAGAAGCCAGATGTAACCTGCCCAGGGAGTAACTTAGGTGTGCAGCTCTGGGAGAGAGCCCCCGTCTGGGCACACTCAGCATTTTCTCCAGAATTGAGTCTTCCAGAGCTGACAGGGAAGAACCCCAGATTCTGCTGATGGTTCCCCTGGAATACCATAGAAAATGATTGAGCCAAGCAGAGATTAAAAGGGGCAGGACAAACCCAATTCCACTCCTGAGTGTGTGTTTGTGTGTGCTTAGACATCATGGTGGGAGGGGAGTCACTCATCTTAGCTTGTTGAGTTAGACAATTCATGAAATGAGTCCATGGATGCGCGAGTCTTGCAGAGCAAATGCATGAGAGCCACAGGCAAAAGCAGAGGGTGAGGGTGGCAGGCTGCAGAGCAGATTCCAGGGGCTGTGGGCTGTCCCCTGGGGGCTGGGCCTCCTGGAGTCCTGTTAGAGAAAACTGTGAGCCAGTCAAGCCAGTGACCATTCAGACCAATGGCTGGAGGTGGGAGTGGGGGAGGGAAGAGGGGTCCTTCTGTGACCAAGGGACTAAGTCTCCTCTACAAAAAAAAAAAAGAAGAGTGGAAACCAAGCTCCTGTGTGAAGAAGCTGAATTGATAGTCTCCTTTTTTCTGCCTCACCTTTAGCTTGGTTCCTTTGCAAGACAGATGCGTATCTATTCACCAACACTATGGCCCGAGCGTATGTTAGCCGGACAGCAGAAAAAGTGGAAAGAAGGCGAGTTGGTGAATGTGACCACAGGAACATACTGAGCACTCACACTGGGGGAGCTGAGAAGAAAGGGATCTTGTGGTGCATAGTTCTGGGTCTGGGGACAAGGGTGACACCTTCATCAGAGGGGACTTTGAAACCCCAGAGTGTACATTTAGGCCCCAGGATGGGGTCTGATTTTTCAAAGGACAAAGGAGGTAAGACTAAGATTGTGTGCTGAGGTTGTGAGATTCTGAGCTGGGCTCAGCTTACTTAGTTACAACCAACTATAAAAGCCCTGAAAGCAGCTGGATGCGGTGGCGCATGCCTGTAATCCCAGCACTTGGGAGGCTGAGGCAGGAGGATCTCGAGTTCAAAGCCAGCCTCAGCAACTTAGCGAGGCACTAAGCAACTCAGTGAGACCCTGTCTCTAAATAAAATACAAAACAGGGCTGGGGATGTGGCTCAGTGGTCAAGTGCCCCTGGGTTCAATCCCCAGTACCAAAAAAAAAAAAAAAAAAACCCTGCAAGCAATGGGTGGTCCTAGTGTTTATAGGAGAATTAGCTTGACCGCTATTTAACATTTTGTTCCAGGGCCCATCTCAAATGTAAAATCGTGCCAAACTTCATAATCTTTTTGTTTTGCAAACATACTCTTTTGGGGCTCTCTAGGGAGTGGGCCTGAGGAATTCAAAATTCTAAATATGTGCCCCCAGATGATTCCAAGGCGCCTAAGAATGGAAGACCTTTGTTGAGTTGGCTCCCAAACCTGGGGTGTCTGAATGGCTGGGAGTTCCACTAGGCTCCACCACCCTTGCTTGATCTGAGGAGGTGGGTTCAGGAATTGGTCTTCAGATGGTTCTGATAATCACTCAGGTCTGGTGCCCTTGGAGGGAATTAACTGATAAGAAACTCTTCTGACCATTAAGTCTTCCCCTATTGACTCTTAATTCAGACCAAGGCAATGTGCACAGATTCCCAGAACAGGCCTAGGGGTGTGGAGACCCTCGGGTCATTGTTTTAGAATATTTTGGGATTGATGAAAACCCCTAAATTGGACCTGATATCAGCAGGGCCTCCCTCTGAATGAACAAAACAAGACACCCCCTCCACCCCCACGGAATCAGCTTTCCACAGGCCTCTGGTCACCATTCTGCCAGTCTCAATTCTGCAGGGACAGCAGGTCAGGACAAGTTGACTGTGAGAGAATTTTCATACTCGCAGGATGTGAATGACTACATGTGCGTCTACACCAGTGGAGGCCCTGCTTTCTAGCACCCCCCGTGTGGAGGATACATCTTTGCTGGTAGATAAATGTCAGGACAGCCTGGCCTTTAACCCTCAGCCCTCACTAAAAGCAGCCTCCTCACCTCCCCCCCAAATCATTTCAATTCTTATCCAAAAATAACACTGAATGCCATTTATACTTTATTTAATATCAAAATGAGCAGGGGTGTGCAAGGTCAGAACTATTGTCATAATTAGATGGTATCTGCCTTCTCTACTCTCATTCTCTCACATGTGTACAAAGCTAAGTGCTTTGGGAGAATGCAGTGTGTTATCACAACAGACTAAATGCCAGATAGGAGATTCCATCTGTATTTATTAATCTAGACACTATTTTTTTTGTTTTTTTTGTGTTTTTTTGGTACTAGGGATTGAACTCAAAGGTGCTTAACCATTGAGCCTCATCACCAGCCCGTTTTATTTTTTATTTTGAGACAGGATCTAAGTTGCTGAGGCCCTTGCTAAGTTGCTGGGGCTGGTCTTGAACCTGAGATCCTCCTTCCTCAGCCTCCTGAAGTCCCAGGGATTACAGGCACGTAGTCACCATGCCCAACTAGACATTTGTTTTTAAACAGCAGAAATGTAAAATAGTGCCAAACTTCCTACTCTTTTTGTTTTGCAAAATAGTTATTTTTCTAAACAAGCCAACAGAAATGTTAAGTTAGCATGTAGTGGGTTTGTTACTGTAAGAAATAAATATGTTTTAAATTCTCAATTTTAATTTCTAAATTGGTAAATATTGAGAGGCACAACCCACATAGACAAGCGAAAACCTCTTTGAGGTTCTCAATAATGTTTAATGTTTAAGGGTATAAAGATGTTTGAGAATCACTGTCTCACTTCCCTTCCTCCCATAGTGAGAATGGGTTGACTTTTCTCTATTCAGAAAATCTAGACTAGGGTCAGAGGCGCCGAGCAGCTAGGGAAGTAAGGGGTTTAAGGAACTTCTGATTTTGTAGCAGAAAAGCAGTTACTCAGGAGACACCTAAAACTATTTGCCAGGTCCCATTTTGTGGGAAGAGAAGGGCCCAGATTACCTCCAACAGGTATTTAGCCTACCTCATTCCTCTCCCCCAACCTCTGAGATTTCCGAAATTCCGACTGCGCGCGCCCCCTGGTGGCAGTCTCTCGCCCGTGCAGTCTTCTTCTCCCGGAGCTGTCTGCTGCGCGCACCGAGACCTCAAATCCAGCATCTCAGCCATCACCCTTCATCCTGAAGATCAGTCCAGGTCCTGGGCTACCTTCTGTCTGTCTCTTTTAGCACTTTTCTCTCTCTCCCTCCCCTCACATACCAAAGATTAAACCCAGGGCCGCTCAACCACTAAGCCACATCCCCAGTCCCTTTATTAAAAAAAATATTTTATTTAGAGACAGGGTCTCACCAAGCTGCTGAGGCGGGCTTCCAACATGAGATCGTCCTGCCTTAGCTTCCCGAGCTGCTGGGATTACAGACGTGTACCACGGCGGCAGCTGCATGTCTATCTCTTGATGACTAATTTCAGCCTGCCCCTGCCTCTGTACATGCCCTTTCTGGGGGCTAGGCATCCTTCCCCTCACCAACCCCATTTGTAGGTGATACAGAGAAATAGTACAGTAGTACTCCCTTTGAGGGGGGATACATTCCAAGACCCTTGGGGTATGCCTGAAACTGTGGATAGCACATAACCATCTATATACTATGTTTCCCCCTCTAAGCATACATACCCAGGATATCTAATAAATTAGGCACAGTAAGAGATTAACAACAGTAACTAATAAAAAATAGAATAGTTATGTCAATATACTACAATAAAAGCTATATGAAAGAAGTGTGAAAGAGTCAAGACAAATTCATATTCAAATTTTTGGACTTCAGATGACTGCTAATGACTAGAGCCGAAGCTAAGGAGGGTCTACTGTTAGGGGGGTGTATTGGACCCAAGTCAGGCAGCACCACGCCAGTTTCACTTCTTACTGATATTCCCTACAGCAAATAACCTGGCATGTAAGGAACCCTGGATATTGACCACTGATGAACACTGTACACTGAGGTCAAGTGTACAGTAGGGGAACTGCTGTACACTTTAGGAGGGGAAACTGAGTCCTGACCCTCTAAATCTCCTTGGCTTAGTTGGATTCCCTGCTCTCCCAAAGCACATGTCAGTTTATAAGTTCAGGTTATAAGTTCAATATTCTGATGTGGGGATCAATACCCAAGGCCTCACAAGTTTCTTCCAGTAATTTAGGGGTCAAGTGGTCTCCCATAAGATCTTAGAATTCCTCAAAGTGAATATGCAGATTAACACTTTGTAGCCTCTCAGTGCAAAATAAAGTAAGTCCGAAAATTGAGGAACAAAATATCAAAGTTGTCTGTTTAAATCAAACCTCAGACACTCAGAGTGAAGACATCACCAAACTGATAGCACCACTGGGAGAAGGGAGGGAAATTCAAAGACAGTGAGGTATCCTTAGGGAAGCAGCCTGTCTGTTTCTCCTACAGTTCTGACCCAGAGTCCATTGGCAGGAACCTGACTACCCCATAAACAAATTCAGCTATCTGGAGCCCTGGGGTTTCCATGGGAACCATCAAAGAGTGGTCCCTTTTCTTTTCCTACAGATGTTCTTCCCACCTGCATCCCCACACATACCCCCACGTATCACTTTCAAGCACGACCCAGAACTGAATTCTATACAAAGATCATTTGCAAAGGTTTTGCTTCCCTCTTCCAATACATGTTTTAAGGAAGTTCTTTAATTTACACAGAAATGCCCTTTAAAAACAAATCAGTAATATAAAGTATAAGACATTGGCCGGGCGCAGTGGCGCACGCCTGTAATCCCAGCGACTCAGGAGGCTGAGGCAGGAGGATCGCGAGTTCAAAGCCAGCCTCAGCAACTTAGCGAGGCTCTAAGCAACTCAGTGAGACCCTGTCTCTAAATAAAATACAAAATAGGGCTGGGGATGTGGCTCAGTGGCCGAGTGCCCCTGAGTTCAATCCCCAGTTCCAAAAAAAAAAAAAAAAAAAAAAAAAGTATAAGACATTGATTAGTCTTTCTACTTATGTACATGTTTTAAAAATTTCTACAACAGGGCCGAGATGTAGCTCAGTGGCAGAGTGCTTACCTAGCATACGCAAGGCCCTGGATTCCAACCTGCTGGGGGTCAAAAAAATTATAATATATAAATAACAAAAAAGAAAGGAACATTCAATACACTATTTTCTTTCAATATTCTGAAGAAAATCCAGTCTTGTGAAGAATTAAGAGAGGTTATGAAATAAATACCACTTTCTACAAATGAAAACTGTAGATTGTAAGCCTCAGTCCTTGGGATATGGGAAGAATAGCATGACCTAAGATTTTAATTTTGAAGCACTTAAAGAACATAAACTATTATTATTATTATTATTATTATTTCAAACTTCCACAATGAGAAACACACAGCAAGTATGAAAACCTGCTGCTTTGTCCTACAATCCAGGTTTGGTAAACTAGGCTCCTTGAGCTAGTTCTGGCCCTGGAATTCTGTTTTTGTATGACCAACGCACTGAGAATGTTTTTACATTTTCAAAGGTTGCACAGCAAGCAAATACACAAAGCAGATGTGCCAGAGATGTCTAACTGCACTGGCTGGTCTGCCCTCTGCTGCAGGCTGGCTGGAGCCCCAGCGAAAGGTAGCTTTTCTTCCATCCCGGCAGCAACTGGTAAGAGGTAGAGTGCGAAGTTGCCATGCCGACAGGGAATTCAGCTCCTAAAATAGTAGACTGTGCTCAGGCATTTTCAGGGTGGGTGGGTTTGGAGGGAGGGCGTTGGGGAAGGGGTAGGGAGAGATGATAAACTAATGAGTCAGACCCAACTGGTGACAGCTGTTCCATCATCCCTCTGGCAGTACAAGGGGTGGGGGAGGGGACAACTCAGAAAACAAGGTCTGAAAGAGATATCTTCCATTCAGAGTAGGGACAGCTCAGTCTCCCCACACTGTTTCCTTGCCTGGCCAAAGGAAACTCCCTCTCCAGCTCTTTTCCTGCCTCCTCCTGCAAAGAACCGAAGTACAGAGCTTGTGTGGACTCAGGGGGTCCGGGTGATGCCAAGGATCGGTCTCTGCAGGTTGACCGGAGGAGCTCACTCTTACATGTGGCTGGGCTGCCTCAGAGCTCTGTGCTCCAGAAGCCTGGGGACATCATCATCATCATCATCATCTGATTGAAATTTCACTAAAAGTGTGTCTTTAGGTCCAATGCAGTGGCTCACACCTGTAATCCCAACTACTTGGGAGGCTGAGGTAGAAGGATCACAAATTGGAGACCAGCCTCAGCAATGTAGCGAAGCCCTTAACAACGTAGTGAGATCTTGTCTCAAAATAAAAGGTAAAAAAAGACGGGGCATGTGGCTCAGTGGTAAAGTGCCTTTGGGTTCAATCACCAATACCAAAGGAGGAAAAAAAGTGACTTTAATCCAAGTCCACCAATCTATCAATAATCATTCCTTAGGAATCTCCTGTTGCCCACCATCTTGTCCTCAATGCCTGGGATAGTGAGCTAAATCCATCAAGATTCTTTATTGTGGTAAAATATATACAGCATAAAATGTATCATTTTAATGTTTTTTAATGGTACAATGCAGTGGTATTAAGTTCATTATCCATCTGCAGAACTTTTTTTTTTTTTCCTGGTACCAGAGACTGAGCCCAGGGTGCTTTAACCACTGAGCCACATTCCCAGTCCTTCTTTGTTTGTTTTAGAGACAGGACCTCACTAAGTTGCTTGCCAAGGCTGACATTGAACTCATGATCCTCCTGCCTCAGCCTCCCAAGCCTCTGGGATTACAGGCTGCACCACGGAGCCTGGCCCTCCAGCTCCAGAACTTCAAAGTCATTTTATACTTGACTCCTGTGCATAATTCCCCATCCTGTCCCCACCCACTCCAGCACCTGCCAACCACCATTCTTCTTTCTGTCTCTATGAATTCGACTTATCCAGGTAGCTTATGTAAGCGAAATCACACAATATTTGTCTTTTTGTGTCTGCCTTATTTCACTTAGTATAATGTCTTCAAGATACAACATCCATGTTGTAGCAGGTATTGGAATCTACTTCCTTTTTTATTTTATTTTCTTTTGCTTTTAGACAGGATTTTGCTTGATTCCCTGGCCTGGTCTGGGACTCCTAAACTAAAGCAGTCCTCCCACCTCAGCCTCCTGAGTAGTTGAGATTACAGGTGCACTCCACCATGCCCTGCTTTCTCTCTCATAGTTCTTTATAGATTACACAATAAATCGTCCACACATCCATGGATGGACATTATGTCCTCTTGTTGGCTATCATGAATGGTGCTACCATGAACATCGCTGTACATGTAGTCGTTCAGGTCTCTGCTGTTAGTACATTTGGAGACGGGGTATGCTTCCTGGTAGAGCCCAGCCAGTGTGCTAAGAGCCTGCAGACCTGCCTCATCTTTCCATCGCAGCCCCTCCATCCCCTGTGAGGTCACTAGCCCCTTGACTCCTGCCCTTACCCCGTGCTCCGGCCCCCTACTCTTGCCATCTCACCCCTGAGGTCAAGGCCCAGGGGACCTCTGGTCCCAGGCCCATCATCAAGGACAGTAGGGAGCTTTAGTTCGTTTCTCTTCTTAGAGTTGAGCATTATTAAAGAAAATCTTCCTATTTTTACTCTTATTATTTATTTATTTATTTATTTTTGCAATGCTAGGGATGGAACCCAGGGCCTCACGTGTGCTAGGCAAACCCTCTACCACTGAGCCATCTCCCCTGACTTTCTGTTCTTAGTAACAACTGAATCTTCCAGCACAATTTCAATCTGTTTTTGTGCTAAAGGACCCATTTCCCACCAGCAGTAAAAAGAAAAAGAAAAAAAAAAAAAAAAGAAAAGACTCAGTGTGTGGCGTGTCACTGGTAAGTTTTGGTTGTAATGGGCACAGGCCTCGGTCAGCTCCCTCAAGCTGAAGGGAAGGGATTTTATTTCAAGGCTGAACAATAATGTTCTCCTTTTTCCTCTGGAAGTGTTCCACTTGGTGTTGATTGAATGGGAGCTAGCTGGGCTGGGGATAAAGCCATGCTAAGGAGGGAGGCAGAGCCCAGAGAATAGCAGAATATGTTTCTAGAACCCTATCCAGGGAGCTAATAAATAGCCTTCAGTTTTACACCTGGTTTGCTAGGATTTCCTGATCCTTGGGGCCAAAAAACATCCTAACAGACTCAAGTCTGCATGGTGTTAGGATTTTGGTTTTCACTCCAAGAACTGTGGGAAGTCATTAAGAGGTTTGGTGTGTTGAGGGCAGGGGGACAGCAAGGGGTGGCAAGACCAAATCTGCACTTCAGAGCATCACTCTGGCTGGTGGGAGTGGCTGTAGCTGGGGGGCTGCTGGGCTAGTTCTGGTGAGAAGCTACAGAGAAGGAGAGAAACAGACCTGGGAGGTTTTAAAGGCGTCCATAAAGTTGATAAGCCCGATGACCATTTGCAGGCATGAGAAGAGGGGGTCAAGGGTGACCTCTGGGTTTGTAGCTTGCTCAACTGGATGAATAGGGGTGCTTCCCACCACAACAGGACTGTGACTGAGGGGAAAAGATGGAACACTCAGTGTCACGTTCCCACAGGGACAGGGCCTTAGGTGGTGGGGGGAACACAGCTACCCTCAGCTTAGCACTAGCTGTGAACCAAGTATGGCCCCAAAGTGCTTTTATTGTTTTGTTTTGCTCATTCTGGTCCTGGGGTCAAGTTGCCAAGACCAGCCTCAAACTTGTGATTCTCCTGCCTCAGTTTCCCAAGTCACTGGGATTATAAGCATGCACCGTTGCAGCTGGCCCCAAAGTGCTTTGTATGTATAAACTCATTAGCACAATGACCTTACTCCCATTTTATAGATGAGGAAACTGAGGCACAAGAGGTGACATAATGTGCCCAAGGCCACACAATCAATGAGAAAATAGGATTTGAACCCAAACCGTTGTTACCACAAGGTTCCCAAATAAGAAGGTTAAAACCAGCAAATGACAGGTAGTATTTGTGACACAGTGATCTGGGGCTTGGCCCTCCTCCAAGGGAGTTGGATTCCGATTGAACATAGTCCCCCTTTTCTAAGTCACTTAGACCTAAGCAGCTTGGGAGAAGTGCTCTGTTTCAAGGCCCACGGCCCCAGCTGGAGTCTCCCATCCCACACCTGACCCCAGCAGTGCTGGGGAGAGAAGCTGACACTTTCTCCTCTGCCTGGGGCTCCTCCTACTGGGAGGAGAGGACATCAGCATAGCTGGCTTATGGGTAAGGGTCTGACCCTGCCTACAAAGAGGAGAGGGCTCTACTTCCTTGGAAAGTGCCACCACTAGAAACTCATCCCTGAGTCTGTGGGCTCTCCTCTGCACATACGGGGATTTAACCCTTCACCGTGGCTTGTCTCATCGACACATGGTGCTAACCAATGTCCTCAACACACCCTGCCCGTACACACGGAGGGGGCCCCTAGTGCACTGTCCTGGAAATCCCTCAGTGTGAGTGTCCAGAGGTCAGTTCAGCACTAAGACTACGGAATGGGAAGGTGAGGAGCTAGGGACACAGCTCTGTGTCCATCACCAGCAGCAGCAGCATCTTCCTCATTTCTGTCACCGAGAGGCACTGCCCACCTTACCTTACTCTGTCTTCCACTGTAACACAGGTGGAGGCTTCTTCCTCTCTGAGATCTCCATGCAATCTTGTTGACATTCCTCCCCTCACCCAACGCACACATTGAGGCCAAAGTCAGAGGAAATCTAAGACTCCCCCACCAATTGCTACTTTTCTGTGGGCCAGTGCCGTGATCTTTATTTCTCAGAGCCCTCTCTGCACTTTGACCTCCCAATTCTAAGTATGGGTTCTTTTATGTGCCAGCTCATGGTGGTGTGGATTGTAGTCCTTCACCGTGGTCCACAAAAACAACTCCTCACATAGACCTTCCTGGTTGAACAGATTCAGCTTTGTGGGGTCAAGGGCAGGCTCACGATTGATCTAACTTTTGCCCGCTCATCTGCCTGCTTTCCTTTCTCTTCCTCTGTGCTCTCCTTGGTCCCCTCCGTCCTACATTGTTTTGGAAGTGGCCAGGCAGGACAGGCAGGGCATTTTCTGTCTGGCCCCCGGATTTCTTCTGCTTTCCAAAGGCAATGGTTGAATGCCCACTAGGGTTTGAGCTTGGGACAGGACATGATCCTTGTGTTGACCCTTCCACCATCCATGCCTGGGAAGAGCAGGGGACAAGACAGGTGACAATCTTTTAACATTCTTGCTTCCTTTAATCAGCTCCCGGGGCCACTGACTTCTGACTCTCTGGAGTCCAATAATGAAGAAAAGAAACAGTGGATGAAAAATGAGAAATTACTCTGTGAAGGAATAAAAGGCAGCTGGAAGTACAACACTCATTTGGAGATGGAATGAATAAATGAGATAAAATCCTAAATAAATATCTTGCATGGTACTAATTGCATTTTAAAGGCTGCCACCGGAGAACAGATAAAACGATGCCGTATTTCATTAGTGGCTCCTGTAATTCTATGGTATTTGCCAGCAAGCCCTATTAATGCACTCTGTAATTAAAGACCAGTTCTGGGTCCTGTAATTTAGAGCATTATCAAAATATGGCAAGTGACTGGAGGTAAGGAAATGGAAACAAACACTGCTTTCATGAGGTCCTTGTAGATCACACAGAATGTGAGTTTTAAAAGCTCAGCCTTTGTGTCACCGCCGCCAGCAGGGTCAGTCCACATCAGTGTTTTCCATTTGACAGGCGACCAGTTATATTTTGATTATCCCAAAGGACTGTGGTGGGAGAAATAAATCAGTTCTTTTTTTAAAAAAGAGTGATTTTTTTCAAACTTGAGATATATTTCTCAAAACAGAAAACAACCACTTTAAAGTGTGTAACTCAGTGGTTTTGAGTATATTCACAATATGTGTAACTACTATCTAATTTCATGATATTTGTCATCACCCTAAAAGGAAACTGTACCTATGGACAAAATCTTAATCCATTCCTGTGGTTATAACAAAATACTGTGAACTGAGTAATTTTTTTTTTTTTTGAACTGGGCATTGAACTCAGGGGTACTCGGCTACTGACCCACCTCCCCAGCCCTATTTTGTATTTTATTTAGAGACAGGGTCTCACTGAGTTGCTTAGTGCCTTGCCCTTGCTGAGGCTGGCTTTGAACTCTCGATCCTACTGCCTCAGCCTCCCAAGCCGCAGGGATTACAGGCATGCAACACCATGCCCGGCTTCGAGTAATTTATAAATAGAAACGTGTATCTCCAATTCTGGAGGCTCTTAAACCTTTCTAAGCCTCATCTCTAAAATGGGAATAATTTAAGTGGCTACCCGTCACAGACTCTAAGATACAACTCTGTCACATCTAGACATTCTTAAAACTGGGATGTGATTTAAAATGACTGTCAGTCTGGTGGCAGCTGTGACATAGCTGTCCCTGCCTGGGCTATAGTACATCAAAAGTTATGGGGGGAGCCAGCAGCCTGGGGAAAACTCCAGAGACAAGTGGTGCTTTCTTTTTTTTTTTTTTTTTTTTTTTTTTTTGACACCAGGAATTGAACCCAGGGGCACTTTACCACTGAGCCACATCCCCAGCCCTTTTAATATTTTATTTTGAGACAGGGTCTTGCTGAGTTGCTTAGGGCCTTACTAAGTTGCTGAGGCTGGCTTTGAACTCATGAGCCTCCTGCAGCTGCCTCCTGAGCCCCTGGGATTACAGGAGTGTGCCACCACGCCTGGCAACAGTGCTCTTTTTAGCAATACTGTGTCACCAATGATCTTTCCAGAGTGTTGTCAGAAAACCCAGATCTCAACACCTTGTTGTTCAAGAGTGACCACAGGAGTGGACCCTAAGTGTGAGGAGGTTTGGACACTACCTTCACAATTGAAGTCACAGGATTTCCCCTTTTATTTGGGCACAAGAGTGATGTGTGGCAAAGATCTCTGTTTCAATCTAAAAGAGTTCTTGCAGTAAAGTAGAAAACAAAAGTCCTAGGTGCTAAGAGAGACTTGTGTCAAGTAATTGGCTTCCTTTTCTTTCATAGGGAAGCATAAACTAGTGATGTGTGCTATCTTCAGTGACAAAATACATGTGACTACTTCCATAACCTGGAGCCGTTGAAAGGACTGGATGGGACACCAGTGTGGAACAGCTGGGGCCTGTTGGAGAGCAGTCCTGTTGTAAATGTCAGTGGTTAAGATCAGGAATAAGAAGTATCTATTTGGCTTAGCACTGCCCAGCTTTCTCCAGGGGACCCCTCTTCTGATCCTTCCCTGACTCACTGAAAAGGAAAAGGAAAAACTATAATAAATGCTTATTTCTTTAATAGCTCTCAGAAAACCCAATAAATTAGCTGGCCCAATAACACAAAAATGAACGAATGCTAGTCAGAGGCCTTCAGGGAAAAGGCTTGTTATGTGCTATTGAAGACTGGAAGGTGACACACAGGTGTTGGGCTCTTCCTAGAGGTCACTCACTTGGCAGTATACAGGTTGGTCCCAATAAGCAGGTGCCTCTGGGCCAAGGGGTGCAGGGGCTCAGTCGGTAATTAGTATGTGGATCTCTCCCCAACTGTGGCTCAGTGACTACACAGTGGTAGCTTGACACTGGCCACAGTATGAATTTTACATCACAGGAGTTGGCAGACACTATATGTCAGGGTTTTATGTTTTTAATTTTGTTTTTAATAGTTAATTT
>JAJEJO010004319.1:131258-144044 GCA_020662805.1 Glaucomys volans | reverse complement strand
GTCTTACTGAGTTGCTTAGGGCCTCGCTAAGTTGCTGAGGCCGGCTTTGAACTTGCAATCCTCCTGACTCAGCCTCCCAAGTCCCTTGGATTACAGGTGTGCACCACCACACCCGGCTGCTCCGGGGTTCTTGCTCCAGCTTCAGGCCCTGGACAAACCTCGCCTTGGTTTCTATGCAGGTAGAAATAGGATTAGCTTTGAGGCCTTTGAGACCTGAGTCAAGAAGAGAGTAAAAAAAAATCAAAGCACAAGAAAAAAAAATTAATAATGTGTACCTGGAAAGAGGATACGGACAGGCTTTTTTTTTTTTTTTTTGGTACCAGGGATTGAACCCAGAGGTGCTTAACCACTGAGCCACATCCCAGCCCTCTTTTTTATTTTATTTAGAGACAGGGTCTTGCTGAGTTACTTTGGGGCCTCACTGAGTTGCTGAGGCTGTCATCAAATTTGTGATCCTCCTGCCTTAGCCTCCTGAGCTGCTGGGATTACAGGTATGTGCCACCATGCCTGGCAAGACAGGCTTTTCTTAATTTCTAAGCCAAGGTGCGCTCAATTATTAGTATGGCTGAAATTATTAGTATGGCTGAAATTATTAGTATGGCTGAATGTGTTGACTTCCTACTTGAGGAGCAGAAATCTGTTGGCTCAATTTCTCTTCTTTCCTCTTCAACCATCCTTGGGAGGTTTAGGAGACAAATAAAGAGAAGTGGTGAAGCAGAGAAAGACCAGGTTGTTTGGGGAGAGAAGGCAGTTTGAGGAGGGCGGTGTTGGAGCAGCTAGAGAGGTTGAGAGAAGTCGATGGGGAAGGAAACGGGACTGAACATGTTATTTTATTATATTTTTGAATAGGTAACATAGGCACGTGGTGCACAGCTATAAAGCCCTCAGCTCCCCTCCCCTTTGCACCCAGCAACCCCATCATCCTCCCTGGAAGCCGCCTGTCATCAGTTCTCCACGGCAGAGCTCCTCAAGCTTCCCTGGGGACGGGGATCATCAGAGGGCTTGTTCAGACAGAGCGCCGACCCCAGCCTGGAGCCAAGCTCCTGTGCTGTGGCTGCCACTGGCGCGGGGCTCACAGGCTGAGAACCGCAGTGCCCAGGTATTCCTAGCAGTGCTTTCACCCCTTTTTTTCTGAATTAATTTGAGTATCTGTTCCCAGAAACAAAAATGTGCCTACTGAGAGTTCATACAGCACAATTCCCAGCATGGGCCTTCCCTACGCTGGGTTTGTCACCTGGGATACTCTCATATGAGGCCTCCGTAGCTTCAAGGCCAGCTCAAAGCCTACTTTCTCCAGGGAGTCTTCCTTAGTTCTCCTCCTGTGGCAGAAGAAATCTTAACCCCCCTCCCCCACCTTTTTTTTGGATGGGGAATTTAACCCAGGGGTGCTTTACCACTGAGCTACATTCCCAGCCCTTTACATGTTTTTTTAAATTATTTTTATTTTTTTATTTTGAGGCAGGATCTTGCTATGTTGCTTAGGGCCTCACTAAATTGCTGAGGCTGCCCTTGAGCTTATGATCCTCCTGAGTAGCTGGGATTATAGGCATTGGCCACCATGCCTGGCTTTTTGCTCCTTTAAACTCCCATAGCACCCACTATTTATCACAACAGGTATTAAAATGAGACTATCTCTGTCTTAATTCATGTATATGTGTGTGTGGGTGTGTATGTGCGTGTGTGCGTGTGTGTGTGTACAGTTGTTTATAAAGAGCTATGACATCTCAAAAAGAGTTTGAGAGATCAATAAATGCAGAATTTTGACTTGGGAACCTTTGGTCCTTCCCAGTCACCTTGGGGACTATAAAGTGGTTGAGAGGGTTTGAGGAGGACTTCTGCAGAGAGGGCCGTGCTGTCAGCCGAGAGCAGGAAAGGGGGTGTGAAAAGGAGGTGTCCCTAGTGGACCTGAAGCCCAGAGAGCCTGGTCTTCTGAGGACCCTGGAGAGCTTGATGCAGGTTCTCTGCATCTGGGGGACTCCGTGGACCAGGCCCAGGTTCAACCGGCCTGAGAGCTGAAGCAGCCTGGGCCAGGCAGGGAGGAGAAACTGCCTGCTGCCAATGGCAGAGCAAGGAGGGAGTGTGTTATTTCTTATGGACCAACAGAAAAGTCTCCAGCAGACATTCTGGGGACATCTAAAGTGACTGGGCTAGAGGAACTGCAAGTCAACCTCCTTGTAAAGGAAATAGGAGGCGAACTTGACTTTCCCATGGCTCCACATGGCAGAGTCCTGAGAATACTGAGAAGCCCCCAGTTGATTGATATCTGATGAACACGCAGGGCACCATGAACACAAGAGCCATTTTTACCCACCTGCCATTGAGATGGGCCCAATGTCCAGAGACAAGGGCACCACCCCATGGTTTTACCTTTCTCTCTGTGGGCAGGGACCCTCTTGACTGGTGGGTGGGAAAGGGAGGTGGGGAAGGGAACAAGAGGCACCAAGGGAGAAAGAAGAGAGCGCAACACCAACTCAAGTTCCAGGTTTTCATTATGTAGCCTTGACATTCTGCTGAACAGGGATGAAAATTGTGCCTTAAAGGGTTGAGGACTACAAGATGCTGGTTCCCCAGACTGCCAGCACAGCCCACAGCCCTGCGGTGAAGCTGTCCTCTTGATTGTTATGTATCATGTTGCTTAGAGGACCTACCCCACAAATGACTTTCTCTCTCACGTTGTGCTAAAAACTCCTTTCTGGCCCTTTCGGTGCCCGTTACCATACCTGTCACACAGTAGGCCATTCCTTTTCCATTTTGACATGTATTGAGAAGCCATGTTTAGGACTAGCTGGAGAGCAGGAAGTGAAATGGGTGTGCTTTTTATCTTCCAAGATTTGCTGTCTGCAGGGCAAGTGTAAAAGAAGTTTCTGCAGAGTCCCCATGTCCCTCTGGAGTGGGAAGGGGGCAAATTCAAATTCCCTGGGGGGACCAGGCAGGTAACATGGATAAGTGGAGCAGTCTCCAACAGGGACACCCAGGCAAGGACAGGACAGTAGGTGTGTTGGCAGTTTTGGCAGAAAAGGACACCCTGGGCCCTCAGAAGGCAGCAGCTGCTCTGTGTTGTGAGAATCGAAACCTACTCTTGCCAGATTGCCCACTTTTACAGGAAGAATGAGAAATCTGGATTCTCAAATGGAACGTTGCAAACAAAGGCACCTGGGAATTAGTTCAACAGGACCATGTGGGGCTCCTGGCTGCTGTTGGGTCTCCCCGCCCTGCTGTCCCTGGGTACAAAGAGGGGCCGCCACTAATCGTGCGCCACGTTCTGCTTCTTTAGAAATTAATTAGTCAGGGATTTGGAGAAGCTTTACACAAAGGACTTAGCTTTATTAAAATACTCCTTTGGCCCAAAGAAGAAATATTTTAAAAATCCCAACCCTAAGTGCTTAATCTGCTAAAACACACAACAAATAAAATTAACACTCTGGAAAGAGCTTGCTTCCTGTTTCAGAAGAACCCCTGTGGCCTCTCTAATCTGATTACAGAGAAGTGGTCTTTCCTGCCAGGACAACAAGCCACAGACTTACCCAACCCATCTCAGTTTGAGAGGAACTCAGCAAGCACCATTGACTGCACTTCCGTTACCTAGAAGAGAATTCCCTCAGTTAGGGATCTGGTGACGGCCTGTAGGGCTGATCCCTCTTGACAGGGCTGTTCTCTGAGCCTCCTGCTCTGGCACTTCTAGGAGCACACGGCCCAGAAGCCTGGCTATAAATGATGCTGGAGGATTTCTGGAAGTCGACACACAACACGAAGGCAGCCCAGGAAGAGACAACTACCTGCGACGCCTTCTCTCCATGTTCTGAATCCTGATGTGGGGACAGCCCTAGGGTGGCACTCCACATAAACACGGTGGACCACTGCCTCGGGGTACAGATGTAGCCACATTTCTCATTTTTACCACCACTAACTCTCATCTACCTTTATTAGTGGAAATCTAATGAGTTACTTCTTGAAATGGCCCTTCAAACTTTCTAAGAATCCTAAATGCTTCTTCCAAAGAGGCGGGTTCTCCATCCTGATGGAACGGGAATGGGCCACCAGCTCACCTGAGCCGTTGTTTCAATTGCTGCCACAGGTGTGGCTGTAAGAGCGGGGCGCTGGCTGGGACACACCTGCCCTGTACTTCGGGTGACACCCTTGCTGGGACAGGTCCACAATGGTGCCACCTGCCCGGCAGTGTGAAGAAAGCCCAGCGCTGTGGACCAGCCAGAAGGCTTTTATTGTAGCACAGCTGTTGGGAAAGGAAGGAAGGAGGGCAGGTGTGTCTGACCTGATTTCTCAGCTGGCTGCTCTGAGACATTAGGCAGGTCATGAGAAGCTGTTTCCCTAGAGACCCTGTAACTTTCAAGAAAGGCAGCACAACTTTGAGACTGACCTGTCAGGTCCTGGAACATCTCCTGGGCTAAGAGAAGGCAGTGGGAAGCAGTGAACAGATGTTGGAGTCAGATCCACCTTGACTCAGATCCTGGTCCTTGAGTAGTTATATGACTTGGAGAAAGTTATTGAATCTTTCTGGGCTTCAGTTTCTTCATCTATAAAATAATGATAAAAATACCTATTTTATAGGATGGAGAGCTAAGCCACATTAAAAAATAAATCTATTTTATGGTGTCTGGCCATGCCTGATTCACAGCTGAAATGGCCATACTTAGGTTTTTGTTTTGTTTTGTTTTGTTTTTTAATCTTTTTATTTTTATTTTTACAGACTGCATTTTGAGTCATTGTACACAAATGGGGTACAACTTTCCATTTCTATGGTTGTACACAATATAGATTCACACCATTTGTGTAATCATACAAGTATATAGGGTAATAATGTCTGTCTCAGTCTACAATCTTTCCTTTCCCCACCCCCTCCTGCCACATTTCCCTCTACACCATCCAAAGTTCCTCCATTTTTCTCCCCGCCCCCATTTGTATCATCATCCACTTATCAGATAAAACATTCTGCCTTTGGTTTTTTGGGCTTGATTTATTTCATTTTGCATGATATTCTCCAACTCCATCCATTTACCAGCAAATGCCATAATTTTATTCTTCTTTATGGCTGAGTAATATTCCATTGTGTGATATATACCAGTTTCTTCATCCATTCATCAATGAAGGGCATCTCGGTTAGTTCCATAATATAGGTATTATGAACTGAGCAGCTATGAACATTGATGTGGATGCGTCACTGTAGTATGCTGATTTTAAGTCCTTTGAATATAAACCAGAGTGGGATAGCTGGGTCAAATGATGGGTCTATTCCAACTTTTTTGAGGAATCTCTGTACTGCTTTCCAGAGTGGCTGCACTAATTTGCAATTCCACCAGCAATGTATGAGTATGCATTTTCTCCCATATCCACACCAACACTTAAAATTGCTTCACACTTAGGTTTTTTATTTGGATCTCAGTGATTCTAATTTACTGTACTCAAATGGACCTATTATAATTTGTTAACTGCAAAGTATACATTTTTGCTTGAAACTTTTTGATAAGTTGGATGGGTGCATTGGATAATCCTCTCTATCTGTTGTTGTATTTTTTTTAAAACCAGGGATTAAAACCAGGGGAGCTTAACCACTGAGCCACATCCCTAGTCCTTTGTGTATGTGTGTGTGTGTGTATATATATATACACACACATATATAAATATATATATATATATTTTTGAGGCAGAGTCTCACCTAGTTGCTGAGACTGTCTTTGAACTTGCGATCCTCCTGCTTCAGTACCTCCAGAGCCACTGGGATTATAACTGTGCACCCCCAGCACCCAGCCTGTTTCATGTCCATAATGATCAAAATCATAGAACAAACTTTTTATTTTCAAATTCCATTCAGGGATGGCCTTGCGTGCTACTTGACGTAGGGAGAGAAATCCTCAGTATCTAGTGTTTAGCTCCTGAGCTCTTAGACAACATGACAGCAGACAGCCACGGAAAGGCTGCCCAGCTCATGCTGCCGCCCCTAAACACTTAGATAAACTCTCCCAGGTTCATCTTCCTGCTCTTCTCTCCATAGAGGGCCTTGCCTCCTGCTTTGCTGAGAAAATAGAAGCCACAAGGCAGAAACTGCCTCTATTTCCTGCTACCTCATCTCAGAGTCTCCTGCAGCCAGTTCCCCCTTCACCAGTTCCTTGTCCAAGAGCAGGGTCCTTCCTGCCACCAAGGCCAGGCCCTTCCAGCTGGACCCCTACACTAACCGTCATGATGGAACACTTTATTTTCAACCTCTCTTTCTCCTGGCTTCCTTCAATTGAACATGTTCAAAATTCATCAAAAACAAAAACATCAAGGACACCTTTCTTTCCAGCTCCATTCATTAAGCAGTGGGTTTGACTACTACAAAGACCCCAGATATCTGAACCCACTTAAAAATCCGATGAAAGTTGACTCATTTCCTGTGGCATCCACACACGGCAGCCCAGGGCTGGTGAGGTGGCACCAGAGTGACAGATACCTCAGCTTCTTACGTTTCTGTGTTTCCTAGGGGGTGGCCTGCAGTCTGTGATAACTCACTCTTCTGATGGTGTTACTGGAGTCCTAGGCCAGAGGCCTGACTCTGGGAGTCCCCACAAATCAGGTCTGCCGCTTACCCCAAAACCAACTAGGAAAAGGAACGGTGAAACCCAGGAAAGGAACTTTAATCGATCTGACTGTATTGGGAAGGCAAGTGTGATCAAGTGTCTCAGCCCTGTTTTCAGGTGCCAGCTTGAGCTTTAGGTTTAAATAAAGACCAAATTAGGGTGGTGGGGAGGGACGAGAGATAATGACACAGTCTTGATCACATTGTGGTCTGTGCGCTGTAGACTGAACATTATCTCAGTTCTGGTTCTGAGGCTGTTCTTTTTCACTTGAGGGGACAATCTCCATTTGCAACTCAGGAGGGTTATCAAACCTGTGAACCTGGAAGGGCACAATTCAGTTCCCCTAAGATGATTGCTTCTGCTTAAAAAGGAAATCTCATCGTGGGGTCATCTGTCTGCCAGGCTCCACGAATCCTGAAAAGTGCCAGGCAAGGACTGGAGACTTCTAGGCACCACTTCAGGGGGATGGAGAGCTGGTGGTGGTATGTCCCTGTGAATCCTTAAAATATCATGATTATTCTTACCTTGGTGTCCTCAGTCCTGAAGAGAGATGAAATAGGTTAGGTAAATGTAGGCTTAATAGATCTTGCATTACCAGATTTTAGATGAATAATTCTTAAATTATTAATAAGCCCTGTGCAGAGCTGAGCAGGAATCTGAAGATTGATACAAAATGAAGGCAGAGATGACAAGCTTTATCCTGCCTTCAGTTACCCACCGGGCAGCTGCAGGCCCAAAGGAAGAGTCTGTGCTTTTAGCAAAAGTAGCTTCTAATTCTCTGTTCGACAGCTTGGGGAAAGAGGGATGGAAAGATGGGAACCCTTCGTGTAGGGGTGTGACATCTATTCATAGCCCAGTGGGCCAGAATTTAGCAAAAGGCCATGCCTCGCCACAAGGAAGGTTGGGAAATGGAGCCAGCATTCTGGCACCCAGCTAAAGGTGGACACTCCATTACTATGTAAGAGAGAATGGACTCTAGAGTATAAGCCCCATGCCTCCTCCCCTCCAAGTACAGCCCCATCTTCATTTCCTCTTTCTTGCCCTAATTTTTCTTTTCCTCCTTCCCTTTCTTCCCTCCACTGGGGATTGAACCCAGGGGCTTGTGCATGCAAGGCAAGTACTCTACCACTGGGCTACACCCCCAACTCTTTCCTGTTTTTTGTTTTGTTTTTTGTTTTGTTTTGTTTTGTTTGCTTGTTTGTTTTGAGACAGGGTCTTGCTAAGTTTCCCATGCTGGCCTTAAACTTGTGATCCTCCTGCCTCAGCCTCCTGAGTAGCTGGGATTATAGGTGTGCACCACCCCACCTGGCCCACTCTAACTTTTCAAATGAGTTGTCCATATTCCTTATCTCTATTTCCTCTCCATGTTTGGTTTCCATATAAATGATGGTTTGCCAAGTGTTTTGGAGAAAGGGAGAACATCAAGTCCCTTCCTCGAAGCTGAGAACTTTTAGGAGCAGGGCGAGTGACTTGAGAAGACTAACCCTAGGAAGGCAAGGTCCAGGTGGCCAGATCAGGCTGTGGAAGGCAGGATCATTATCCAGGGCTGCCCAGGAATGTGCTCAGATGCAAAAACCTGACTAGGAGACAACCAAGCTGGAAGCCGAAAGAGATTAGATCTTGAATAAAGATACAAAACACAGGGAAAAAAGATAACACAGAATGGGGTTGGCAGCCAAGGCAGAAGGGGACAGGGGAGGGACAGGGGGGCTGTGAGGGTGGCTTTCAAAATTCGGATCTCCTAATTCTTTGTACATGTGGGTGGTGGGGGTTCCTTTGATATAGTATCCACTGTGTTTCCCAGAATGGGGTAGCTGCTTAAAGGAGACACACAGAGTAAGGCAACATTCTTACATGTGACAATTCCTTTCTGCTTAGATCTGTTCATACTTAGGGTGTTTATAAGGTCACATGTGCTTGGAGAGTTGCAGACAAAATTTTTGAAATCTGTGAAAACAGCATTTAATATGAAATCAGAGCACGTATTAAGATTAACATGGATAGGAGCACTTGCCTGTAATCTCAGCAGCTCTGGAGGCTGAAGCAGGAGGATCACAAGTTCAAAGCCAGCATCAGCAATTTAGCAAGGCCCTAAGCAATTTAGGGATACCCTGTCTCAAAATAAAACACAAGCAGCATTACCCTATGTATATGTAAGATTATATGAACTGTGTGAATAAAAAAAATAAATAATAAAAAAATATATATATTAAAAAAATAAAATAAATAAAACACAAGACGAGGACTGGGGATGTGACTCAGTGGTTAAGCACCCGGGGGTACACCCCCGCCCACAAAAAAAAAAAAAAAAAAAGATTAACATGGATAATTTCTGGGTCAAATTACCTGGGATCAAATCCTGGCTCCTATACAATTTACTCTGTGGCTTTGGGCAAGTGACTTAACCCCTCTGTTCCTAATTTATAAAGTGGGGATAATAATTAGTATGCTTAGTAAGGTTGTGAAAGCAACAGGAAACCCAATCTAAATGAGCTTTAACAGTAAAAGAAAAATGATAAGCTTATGTAGCTTAAAAGATGTAAATGGTAGGGCTCAAGCCTAGTTTGATCAAGGCTGTGATTCAATTTCTCTGAGATTTCCTTTGACTTTGATCATTGTGGCAAATTAGGCAGGAATTCAGATTCACCTCGGCTCAACACCTTCCAGGAAAGGATGTTTGCATCCCAGAGTTTCTGGAAGCAGTTCTGAGGCTCGCTGTAGTGGCCTGGGGCCACGATCCCATAGATCCCCACTGTGGCCAGTGCTGGTGAGCTTCCCTTAGGCCCTGTGCTGCCCCTCTGGTGCTGGGTGAGAAGCTGGCCTCTGGGATCCTGCTGCGTGCCTCTGAAGTCAGAGGCTGCTGGGAGGCAGGAAGGGCAGATGCAAGCCTGGGAAGTCTGCTGTGTCCACACACAACACTTTGATCCTGGACCCTTTCCCCTAGCATTTATGGTCATCCAGGTGTCCTGAGATTACCTTTAAAAATCAACACAGGGGGCTGGGGATATAGCTCAGTTGGTAGAGTGCTTGCCTTGCAAGCACGAGGCCCTAGGTTCAATCCCCAGCAAAAAAGCCAACAGAGACCCAGTTTGTCCTAACTAGAGATATGCAACATGCTCATAAAGGAAAAGGCAGTACAGGTCACAGCAATGCCATGTCTACCCTCATCTCCAGGAAATGCACTGGAACCGAGATATCCATCAGTTATGAAACCCTGTCTCCTGGGCCACAAAGTGATCATTACCTGTACTAGTCGCTTCTGCCTCAGGGTCCCTTCCCATAGGAAGTAGGAAAGATTACGGCTGGGGATGTAGCTTAGTGGTGGAGCACTTGCCTAGCATGCATGAGGTCCTGGGTTCCATACCACACCATACACACACACACGTAGTATTAAAAATTGTATTTTATTACTGAGTTGGTATTGGTAGGGTACAGGACAAGAAAACCCAAAATGTGGCCCCTTGGCATTTGAGGAGACAGCAGAAACAGAAAGGTCTCTCTCCCCCTGCCCCTTGGCCTTCTCCCCTGAAGCAGGCCATAAAAGAATTCCCTGACCTCTCTCTGAAGAAGACCTTTCCAGAAGTGCCCTCCCTGTGCCTGGGACAGAGGAATGTCCTTATCTCTGGAGGCACAGGGACGTGAAGAAGAATCTGAACAAACAGGCTTCTCTGTTTCCCTGGCTCATCAGATCAGCCCCTTCTGTCCTCCAAACATACTTCCTTCCACATGACTGTCCCTAAAGATGTAATCTTCCCTGTGTCTTTGAGTCTTCATTTCAGAAGGCTTCTGTGTCATATAAACTTCTTTCCTTTTTTTTTTTGGTGGTGCTGGGGATTGAACCCAGGGCCTTGTGCTTGTGAGGCAGGCAGTCTACCAACTGAGCTATATCCCCAGCCCTAAACTTCTATTAAATAAGTTTTTATACTTTTCTCTCACTAATCAGATTTTTCTTATAGATACCTCAGCCATCAGTCATGAATGAGAATTTTTCCCTGCATAGTATAATGATGACTATATTAATATTATATAATAAAATATTATCTTCAACCTGAAAGTTCATTTCCCCTTCTAGTTTAAAAAAGAATAAAGCATTTTCACGTGCTCCTGAAAGTATCATGAGTTCTAGGTGCTGTACCACTGTGCCCAATGGAAAAGCCAGCCCTGACTCTATCCCCAGGAACAATCAGGAGGAGAGGTTTTGATGTCTCCCTCCCAAGAATTTTGTGTTATGTTGCCCATGGCATTTTCTGGCCATTCCGGCTCTTCTGGAGCGTGGTCTGCCATCTTGTTTTTGAAACCCGGAGTTGTCTAATATTCCCAGGGCAGAATGAGGAATCCTGATCTCCGCAAGAACTGTATTGTGTGACAGGCAAGGTGGGCCCCTGGCAGAGGTGGGCTAAGATTAGCGGCTGGACTCACAGAAAGGTGGAAATGGACCCTCTGTGCAACATGTAGACATTAACACCATCTGTCATGGAATGAAGGTGGCAAAGAAGCCTAGAATGGTACCATGCTCTTCCCACGTTCCTCCCTTCTGTTTTAATATATTAAGCTTCTATAATCTTGAGTGTGCTTATCCTTTTATAAAAATTGTAATCAGCCCAGGTAGATTAGGTTATGCTGTGGTAACAAATGATGCCAAAGTTTGAGGGCTTAAGACAATGAAGACTTGGTCTGCATTCATTTTACATGTGCACCTTCCATCTTGGGGTGGCTGGGGGGCTGTCTGCTATCGTCCTCACTCAGGGACCCATGAGCACTGACAAGTAGCTGCCATCTGGAATGGTAACTGCAGCAATGGCCTGAAGAAGGAAAGTGTGGTAAATTTCAAATTGCCACCTGGACTTGGCTGGCATCACCTCCACTTACTTGTCTAAATCAGTAAGGGGTCTGGGGAGTCCAGTTCCACCATGTTTCCAGAGGAGAGAATGAGAACTGGCCTGGTCTGCTGGGCAGAGTAGACATCTGGAGGGAGAAGTGAGGGTGATGCATGAATGGGGGGGCGAGCCCCAGGCGTTACTATAATTATTACAATATTTCCCCATTTTTCTTTAATTCTAAAAAAATGTGCACGGTAAGTAATCACTCCATTTTTAGGGTTGAGGAAACAGCCTGGGTCACCCTAACAGGGGGACAGGAAAAGCGCCCACCTGCCAAGCTGCTGGTGACACCGTGTGGCAGGTGAGAAGCACCAGATCTTGGGGAAGGGAGCCAGCAGCCCTCTCTGCTCTCTGTCTTGCAGGTCAGAGTTCCCAGAACTGGCCTGGCCTTCAGGGCAGAGTAAACATCTGGAGGGGGAAGTGAGGGCGATGCAGGACCCAGGACTCGGGTGGGAGGAGGGGGATTCTCCCTATAAGGAAAGGGGGAGTTTGAGTAGCAGAAGGAATGGGACCTCACCATTCTCCTGCCAGTGAAGCAGGACCTCTTGTGACATACAGCCATCTACATGACAGATTTTTTTTGGTACCGGGGATTAAACTCAGGGGTACTCATCACATAGCTATACCCCCAGCCCTTTTTACATTTATTTTGAGACAGGGTCCCACTAAGTTTCCCAGGCTGGCCGGGAACCTGTCATCCTCCTGCCTCAGTCTTCTGAGTAGCTGGGATTTAGGCATGTGCCACCCATCTGGCCTCCTTATTTCCTTTCAGGCAACTTCTGCCTCAGGGCTCTTATTCATCTACTGGGAATTTACCCTAAGTTATTTTTAGGGTCCCCCATGCCACAGTTGTGCCAGGATCTCTGGTTCATAGCAGCAAAGCACTGGGATGCTCCTGTGATTTTTTTGTTTGTTTGTTTTGTTTTGTTTTGTTTTGTACAATCCATACAGTCTTCTTTCAGTCACAGGGTCCCACAGGGTCTGGCTGGGGCACGATAGTCCTGGGGAGCTGAAGACACTTCCTTGAAAGCAGGCTTGGAAGCATCACCCCTGAAGTCTTGCACCTGTCCCCCTCACTCGGCTCCCACCTCCTCTCCCTTCTCCCTACACCCCCAACTCTCTCCCACCTGCCACCTTCTGGACACAATTTGGTTTAAGTTTTCCATAAGCAGTATATTATCTTCGCTGAAATCCTTGAGTAAAGGGATAGAAGCAACATAGAAACTAGATGACTTAAAATTCTCCCACTATAAACCTCTAGAAATGCTGATCTTTCAAGAAAAAAGAAAGGAAGGAAGGAAGGAAGGAAGGAAGGAAGGAAGGAAGGAAGGAAG
>JAJEJO010004319.1:103783-131248 GCA_020662805.1 Glaucomys volans | reverse complement strand
AAGGAAGGAAGGAAGGAAGGAAGGAAGGAAGGAAGGAAGGAAGGAAGGAAGGGATGGAAGGAGGGAGAGAGGGACGGAGGGTGGGTGGAAGGGAGGGAGGAAGGGAGGGAAAATCACCAGGCACCAAGACCAGAGCTGGGACTTTGTTTGGCTTCAGGATGCAAGCAGCAATGGCGAATAAAGAGACAGGCAAGCCAGAGGATAAATCTAAAAAGAAAATGAAATAAAATAATTAATAAAACATTCATAATGTACAAAAATGAGATGGGACTAAATACTGGATAACAATTATACATAAGATGGGAGGTGGGGACTGATGTAGTATCACTGAATTTTGGGGAAGCATCAAAGACATTGATTCTTTTTAAAAAATTTGTTCTAATTAGTTTGATTCTCTTTATATTAGTATTGAATATGCATGTTCAAAACTTAGGGCGTTCATTAAAATAATTAGAATCGAATGTACTTCCTCCATGGGAGAAGGAGGTTAACAAAGCCTGGATTTGCCTCTAGAAAGGGAGATAGAAGAAAAATTCAGAGAGTAACTTATGAATTAAGAATCAGAAAAAAAAAAACAAAACTGTTCCACACACATACAAATGTGCATAGACATAGGAGCTGCCTCCCAATGTTGCTGTGATTGTTATGGAGACATCCAGAGTGAGTTTTTGTTTTTGTTTTTATAATGTGAGAGCCAGCCTCCAAAATGGCCCTCCATAGCCCACCTCCCGGTACTACTCCTCTGTGTGGTCCTCTCCCACAGTGTAAGAGGGTTAGCCCAAGCGGCCAGGCCAGCCGGTAGAATAGAGAAGTGGTTGCCTGTCACTTCATGTTGAGGCCCTAAAAGGTTGCAGCTTCCAATGGGTACACTCCCTCTTGCTCTTATTGTCTCCTTTGCTCTTGGGAGGAACTTCATGTAAGCAGTCCCATCAAGAGGCCCACCTGTGGCTCCTGCCAACAGTCACATCTGTCAGCTTGGAAATGGATTTTGCAATCTTGGTTAAGCCTTCAGATGATAGCAGCCCAAAGCCAGGTGTGGCGGTACATGCCTTAGGGAGGTTGAGGCAGGAGGATTGAAAGTTTAAAGCCACCTCAGCGACTTAGCAAGGCCTATGCAACTTAGGGAGACCCTGTCTCAAAATAAAATATAAAAAGGGCTGGGGGTGCAGCTTAGTGGTTAGTGCCCCTGGGTTCAATCCCTGGTATTAAAAAAAAAAAAAAAAAAAAACCATAGTAGCCGTGGCAACATCTGGGCTGCAACCTCTATGGAGTCTCTGGATCAGATACATATGGTGCTTCCAGTAACTGAGAGATAAGGAATGTTTAATGTCTTAACTAATGCAATCATTTTCCCCCTAGTTTCCAAATTCTATATAATGTACAGTCCGCTCTCTGTGTCCAGGGGGGTCTGAATTCATGGATTCAACCAACTGCAGATCAAAAATATTTTTTAAAAATTATGTCTGTACTGGACATGAACAGACTTTATTCTTGGTATTATTCAATACAGTAGAACAATATAGTGCACAACTATTTGGGTAGCATTTACATACTATTAGATACTATAAATAATCTAGAGATGATTTAAAGTAAATAGAAGCATAACTATAGGTCATATACAAATACTATGCCATTTTATCTAAGAGACTTGAGCATCCTCAGCTTTTGATAGACACAGAATCCTGAAACCAATCCCCCATGGATATTAGGAGTTGACTCTTTATTGCTTTATGACCAGAAAGAAAAATGCTTCAAATGATCTCAATCAAGTAAATCCTTCATTCCAGTGTAATAAAGGACAACCTGTTCAGTCACTTGATTATCATCAGTTCTTGTCACCCCTGTGTCTGCCGAAGTCTGCCTGAGAAGAACGAGCTAGACCCAAGGGGCTGAGCAGAGACATCCTTAATTCTGGTTTGGTTGGAGACCCTAGCCTTGCAAAACATCAGAAGAGGTTGAATCTTTTCCTGTGGTCCACACCTTGCAGATACAGCTAAAAAATCCAAGTTAATTTCCTCAGGAAATTGGATAACTTAAATTTGGTTCACTGCCTCAAATGCTGTACAAACTAATAAACAGCAATTTGATTGCAATATGTTGGTTGCATTGTGTTCAGGGAGGATTTTCTAAATCTGGGAATATGCATTCTTCTTTTGGAAACCAGAGGGCCTAGAACTAAATGTGGAGCAGTAAGAAGAATTCTGTCCCTGTACCAGAGGCCTTGTCTCTGCCAGGAGCAGCTCCGTGGCTCTGGGACAAGTCACTTTGCCTCTTTGGGCCCACTTCCTCTCAGTAAAAGGGCAGTGTTGGAGTATACTTTATCCCTAATAACTCTAAAAATCTGTTAACCTATAGTCCTGCTTTAACCTGCCCTGGACGTTTGGCTTTTCAATGACAAGGCATCTAGAGGACAGCCTGAGCCCCCCTCATGGTGGGCCTTGCATTATCCAGCTATTGCTCGTTGCTATTTAGGTTCAAGCTAATTAAAATGAACTAAAAATTTCATTTGTTTGTTGCAGTAGACACATTTCAAGTGTTCAATAGCCACCTCTGGCTGGAGAGGACGGATCAGACAACAGTCTGAACATTCCACCTTCACTGAGAGTTTACCAGATACTGATACTGTGTCAGGGCCTTGCCACTCCAAGTACTACCAGAGTAGGCATCACCTGGCAGCACTTAGAAACTCAGGCTCGGCTCTTCACCCAGATCTGCTGAATCACATTTTGGATTTAACACTATCCCCAGATACTTCCAGCCCTTGTGAGTTTGAGAAGCCCAACTTTAGGGAGCATTCCCCACCAAGTAGGAGGCTGGAAGGACAGAGTGGTGGTGAAATATGTGGTCTCTGTGGTCAAACTCCATGGACTCAGTATGGCTCTCTCTTGGCTCTTAAGTAAATTAAGGGTTAAACTTCTGGGCTTCAGTTTCCGTATTGGAAATAGTATCCAAGAATACTATTGAGCCGGATGCCTGTAATCACAGCGGGACTGTAATCGCAGCGGCTCAGGAGGTTGAAACAGGAGGAGTTCAAAGCCAGCCTTAGCAACAGGTGAGGCGCTAAGCAACTCAGTGAGACCCTGTCACTAATAAAAATACAAAAATGGACTGGGGATGTGGCTCAGTGGTTGAGTGCCCTTGAGTTCAATCCTTGATACAAAAAGAAAAAAAAAAAGAATACTATTGGTAAAAAGTATCCAATTGGAAAATCTGAGACTATAACAACATAATGCAATGATCATCGTGCCTAGCGCATAGTAAATGCTCTTCAAATGGCAGTTTTGTTATTTTGGGATTCCTTAAGGCTTAAAGTCTCCGCAGCTCTAAGATACAATACTGACAACTAACCAAGAGCGTCTCTTCCTCTTGTCGCCACAGGGTGGCGCTGTATCACCAACATTCTTTCCTCTCGCGCCGGCTTCCAGCTGGCTTGCTCACGGGAAACCAGAATTTTTGGAGATTTCCTGCGCCTCTGTTTCAGATTACCAAGCACGACTGGGCAGCCCGGACACCGATCCAAGCATTCATCTAACAGATAATGGGAAAACTGGCCTCAGCTTTGTACCCAGCTGGAATACAAAAGTAAAGAACACACAAAGAATTGAATAAGGGCTATGTGAAAGTTGTCCTGGAAGCAAGAGGCTCCTGTCGCAAGGCTGGGGGAAGGGAGGTGAGGATTTTCTAAATCAGTTTCTCAGTAACTGGGGTCGGACAACCCACATTTTCAAGCTATGGTCTTTTGCAGGCCGTGTGTGTGTGTGTGTGTGTGTGTGTGTGACAGAGAGAGAGAGAGAGACTTGATTGGTGGTGAGATAGTGGGAATTTATTTATTTTTATTTATTTATGTATTTATTTTCTTGTGTATTTATTTTTGGTCACTTTCTAAAGTATCTCAAACTTTAGGCTACCTCACAATCCCTGGGAGCCTGTTAGGAAACATTGGTTGCTGGGCACCATTCTCAGAGTTTCCAATTCAGTGGGAGGGCTGGAGTGGCCAGAGAATTTTCATTTCCAGCAAGTTCCAAAGGATGTCAATGCTGCTGATCCACTATCCTAACTCCTGAAAAGCTCACCTGGGACTAATGGTATCATGCTGGCTCAAGAGAAAAGCGTCACTCCAAAGGAACTGCAACCCCACTACCCTGCAGTGACACCCTCTGCTCTCAGGAAGCTCTTGGGGCATGCCTGGGCCATGTGGGGTACTTGTAAGTCAGAAGCAGGTGTAGACAGGAAAGATGGCGGTCAGACTGGGCACCCTTCCTATAAGACTCTTAACTCAGAACTCCTGCTCTGTCCTGAGAAGGGTGAAGAAGACTCTCAAAACCCTGCTTAGCCCCACTGTGGGTTCCAGACCTGCAGAGACCACTCTTTCTGCCTGACACCACCAGTCCAAAGCAGTGTCACTTCCCTGAGACAAAGTGGAAAAGGGTAGGGGTCTAGATGATTCTGGTGGGAAGCTGGACATTTCAAAGAGAGCACAGATGACTCAGATGGGACCCCAGGGGTTGGTATGGGCTGACTGGAAGTCTCCTTGCCTTTAGAGAGGGAGTCGTAGGCAGGAGTGTGTGCTCGTTGGGCAGCAGGGCTACCTACTCATGAGCTGTGAGCTCTGCCATCCTTTCAAAAAGGGTGTGAGAACCACTCACAGTATGCCAGGAAGCACTTTTCTTTCTGGGTTGGAAAGTGAGGTGAATTGGTTTAGAGAAAAAGCATAGTTTCTAGAATGGGTGCTTATCGGGAGCTTGGGAAGCATTGGCCTACAGAATCCACTCTTGTGGAAGCCTGGGTGAGGTGTCCAGACTTCACAGAAGACTCTGTCGCAGCAGGTGGAGGAGGGGTCTTTACAGAGCACAGCCCTGGCCTCACAGTCATAGAATTCCTTGGGAGACGTTTTCGTTTTTTTCAAGTCTATCAAGGGCCATGGGCACCAGGTATTTTTATTTTCTGCCACAAGGGAGTCCTACCCTATACCACCAACACTTAACTGTTCCCCTCTGTAATGAGGGAGAATCATCCTTTCCCAATGTCCACTCCAAACTCTGGACCTTAGGAAGTGTAGACAGTTTGTGCATAGGGATCAGTGAATATCAGTAAAACCATTTTTTTAAAAATCACTTCCATAGTGAATATAGTAATGCAAAATGGTGCAACTACTATGAAAACAATCTTGCAGTTTCTTAAAATATTAAATGTAGACCTACTATATAACACAGGCATTCCTCTCCCACACATTTCTGTACTTTCCTAACATAGGTGAAAATATATGTTCCCACAAAGATGTGCACATGAATGATCATTGCAGTTTTACTTGTAATGACTAAAACCTGAACACATCCCAATGTCCAATAACAAGTAAATGGATACACAAATTGAGGTATATCCATTCAATAAAATACTCTCAATGATAAAAAATGAATAAACTTTCAGTATACTCAGAGAAAGATGAATAATTATGCTGAATGGGAAAAGCCAGACTAAAAGAGTACGTACTCTAAGATTCTATTTATAGAAAATTCTAGAAGATGCAAGCTAATCCAGAAAGCAGGTCGCTGTTTGGGAATAGGGTAAGGAGAGAAGGCTAATGAAGGATTATAAAGGGTATGAGGAAACTTTTTTGGGGGGGATTTATTTATTATTGTGATTGTGGCAATGGTTTAATGGGTGTACTTTTTATTATATATGTAAATTACTTTTCCCTGTGCTGGGAAGTTGAACCCAGGGATGCTCTACCACTGAGTCACATCCCCAGCCTTTTTTTTTTATACACAATGTAGTTTTATTCAGTCATAAAAAAGAATGAAATCATGTAATGTGCAGGAAAATGGATGGACTGGAGGCTATCATGTTAAGTCAGTTAGCCAGACACAGAAAAAATAAGTTGTTTTTCTATCACATGTGGAAACTGGAAAAAAGAAGAAGAAGAAGAGAAGAAGGAAGAGGAGAAGGACTATTAGGGAAGGGGACAGGGGGAGGAAGGGAAGAAGGGAAAGCAAGAGAAGAATAATAGGAAAGCCAAATGCAATCAAAGCATAATATATGCATGTATGGAAATGTCACAGTGAAACCCACGAATTTGTACAATTTAATATAATTGCATAATTATAATTTTAAAATAATGCATTTTCTGTTTTCATGATAGGAAGATAGCATTCATTTGAATTTATTTATTTATTTATTTATTTATTTATTTTTGGGCCTGGGGATTGAACCCAGGGGCACTTAACTACTGAGCCACATCCCCAGCCCTTTTTAGAAATTTTTATTTTGAGACAGGATCTTGCTAAGTTGCTGAGACTAACCTCGAACTTGTGATCCTCCTGCCTCAGCCTCCAGAACCACTGGGATTACAGGCATGCATCACTGTACCCATCCCCAGCCCTTTTTATTTTGAGTCAGGGTCTTGCTAACTTACCCAGGCTGGCCTTTGAATTTGTGATCCTTTTACCTCAGCCTTTCGAGTTTCAGGGATTACAGATGTGCACCTCCGTGCTCTGGCCTTAACCATACATTTTAAATACATGCAATTATATGTCAATTATACACCAATCAAGCTCTTAAAAATAGTAATGCAATTCAACAATTACAAAACAACCAATTAAAAGATCCAAAAGACACTTTACCAAAAAAGATAGCAAGTAAGCACACAAAATAATGTTTTATACCATTCATCGTTAGGGAAATACTAATTAAAACTGCAATGACATGCCACTGCATATCTATAGAAATAGCTACAATCAAGAAAACTTACTATGCCTAGTTCAAGTTCTGAAGAGGACATGAAGCAATTGGAGCTCATGCTTCTCAATAGAATGCAAAATGGTAGAGACACTTTGGAATACAATTTGACAATTTCTTACGAAGTTAAATATACACTTAGTATAGAACCCAACAATCCTACTCCTAGGGATTTTCCCCAAATGAATTGTGTTCATTTTACAATAGAATAGTAACTCAAGAATAAAAAAGAAATAAACACCCAATACATGCAGCAAAATGGATGGATCTCAAAATAATCAGAAGCCAGATTCTAAATCTGTAAACCGCAAAATTCCATTTCAATGACATTCTGGAAAAGGCAAAACTGTAATGAGGGAGAATATTGGAGCCTGGGATAGAAAGGTTGACTACAACAGGATTTTTTCCTGGTTATGTAACTCTTCTGTATCCTGTGGTGGTTATACAACTTTATGCACCAAACTGTGCACCAAAGAGTGAATTTTACTCTTTTTTCCCCACATTTTTTATTGATGCATTGCAATTGTACATATTGATGGAATTCATTGTTACATTTCATACATACACACAATATAACATGACCAATAGACTTTTACTCGCTTTAAATAAAAAAAAACAAATTTAAAAATAATAATTCGTATTGTTGCAGAAATGTCAAATGATACAGAAGTATAGAAAGGAAAAAGGGTAGGACCCTTTACACAAACATGGCCCAGAGCTTTGAGCCTGCCCCCCAGAGCTAACCATAGTTGACAGCTCACTGAGCATTCTCTCAGACTGTTTTCTACAAAGACATGAATTTATATAGAGACCCTATCCTGTGTATGGCTGCATCTGCTTTTGGGGGCACTGTTGTGAGGGCCTCAGAGAATCAAGTTCAACCCAAATGCACAGTTCTATAGATGGCAGGCTGGGTTGGAACCCAACTCTCAAGTTTACCTGGTGGGTGACCTTGAGCAAGTCATGCAACCTCCCCTACTGGGTTCCGTAGGCCTGTTGCAGAGGCTAATAGTGTGCATGGTCACGCGTGGTAGTTACTAGTGGCTCAGCACAGTAGGAAGTTGTCCCGTTATTACTTCCTGTGGAGGCAGTTGACCACAGGTCTAAGAAAGATAAAGTCCCTCTGGGGGCTTTCCTGAGTGGTTACTAAACAGGTGTTGCCAACAACTGCCCTTCCCTGCAATTGCAGCAGGTCAGCACCAGGTCAGCCAGCACCAGCAAACAGCCGAAGCCTGCCTTGGGACTTTGGCTAGCAGGGCCTGTATTGATTTTGTTCTCCGAGCCTTTCAAGCTGCGGCTGCCTCTGTCATCTCAGTGCAGTAGCCAGTTACAAAAGCCAGCAGCTTCCCTCAATGACTGCTGAAGATTCTTATGCTTCTAGAAAGAAATCCAGACCACTAGAGTCAGCCTTGTGTTTATCAGGGTCTCAGAGCTCAGCATCTTCACCAGGTCACTTAACCACCCAGGTAACGGTAAGGGGCGTCATCAGGATACTCCTCCTTTCCCCACTCAGCAAATATTGATCCTGTCCCTACGTGCAACAAAACCATACGCAGCACTTCCTAAGACCTTTTACAACTCAGAGCGGCTTGCTGGGCACGTCAGTGGTGACCAAAGGAAGGGTGACCTTAGCTGAGTCCCCATCTGATCTTGCCAATATTTAAACCAGGTCAATTCTTCCAGGCTGGTGCACCCTGTGAGTCTGGGCCGCTGAACTCTGCTGAGGCCCCAAGAGTGCTGGGGAAGGCAGGAGCCTGCAGCGAGCCCCGACTTGCCTTCAGTGCTTCAATTGAGTGTGGTCACCCAATGCTTTGTGCTGTCTTCACTTATCATTTTTAAATTTCTGTGGAAAGAAGACCACAGTCTCAGAAATTTTGAAATGTGACTTTTGCCATTTACTAAAAATTCTATGGACAGAAATGTGAGGGGAGTGACCACCAGCCCAAAGTGGAGACTACCTCTTCTTAGTTTTTAATGGGTTGTCGTTTATGGAAGAGGTCCACAAGACCCTCCCATGTACACCCCATTCTTCACACCCACCTTTCTAGAAATGGTGTTGGAGTCCAGAGGGGAGGGAAATCTTGTGCTTACAAGTGAACAAACTTTTATAATTGCTTTTCCAAAAAAGGAAAAAAGCAATTCCAGTAGGTATTTTGAAAGCAAGTAGAGGAATATTAGACAAGGTAAAATATATTCTTGGAAAGACCACATAAAACAAGGGGAAATCTCAGTAATAAAGGGAAAGAAAACATCTGAAAGAGTTTAGAGCTACATTATAAATTTAATTTTAAGAAGGGATCATAATAATTAGAAAACTGCAAATTAAAACAACAACAGCATCTACTTCACGCCTAATAGGGTTAGGGTTATCCAAAATTCTGACACCACCAAATGCTGACAAGTATATGTGGCAGCAGTAACTCTCATTCATTGTTGGTGGGAATATAAAATGATACAGCCACTTTGGAAGACAACTTGGCAATTTCTCCTAACACTAAATATACTCTTTTTAAAAAATTGGTTTTAGTTGTAGATGGGCACAATACCTTTGTGCCCATATTGTTAAGTGAAAAAAGCCAATCCAAAAAAATCCACATACAAGGTGATTCCAACTATATGACCTTCTAGAAAAAGGCAAAACTATGGAGACAGTGAAAAGATCAGTGGTTGCAAGGCATTTTGAAAAGTGACTCTCATGGCTTACTAAAAATTCTGCAGGCAGAAGGGAGGGGAGCAGCCACCAGCCTCAATGGTAACTACCTTTCTCAGGAGAGAGGGATGGAAGAGGGTTGAATAGACAGAGCACAGAGGATTTTTAGGGCAGCGAAAATACTCTGTGATGCTATAATGGTGGATTCGTGTCATCTTACATTTTTCAGACCCATAGAATATATCTACTAAAAACTATGGGCTCTGAGTAATAATGTGGTGTTTTGTTTTGTTGTACTAGATATTTAACCCGGGAGTGCTTAACCACTTAGCCACATCCCCAGCCCTTTTTATTTTTTTATTTTGAGACAGAGTTTCTCTGAGTTGCTTAGGGCCTCGCTGAAGTTGCTGAGGCTGACTTTGAACCTGTGATTCTTCTGCCTCAGCCTCTGGAGCCACTGGGATTACAACAAGTGTGTGCCACAGTGCCTGGCCGGGTAATAGTGATTTTAACAAATGTACCACTTTGGGAGATGCTGACTGTAGGGGAGGCTGTGTGTAGGTGTGGGGACAGAGATCCCTGGGAACTCTATACTCTCCACTCAATTTTATTGTGAACCTAAAACTGCTCTAAAAAATAGAATATATTTTAAAGTGGAGGTTATGATATTCAGTAAGAGTTTTAAAGTTTTTGAATATATGACATGATGTTCACTTCATTACAGGGACACTCACTTTCCCTGTACTGTCACAAAATACTAAAATGCTAACTTAGTGCTTGCACAGCATGCTAGTGTATAAATGCATCATGACTTATTTACTTTCTCAGTTCTGGATATTTAGGGTGTGCGTGTGTGTGTGTGTGTGTGTGTGTTCCTGTTATACAGAGTACTGCATTCATAGCTAATACTTATCACCCTCACTACATGCCAGGCAAGGTTGTGTGCACTTTCTAAGCACTAACAAATACAGTATCTGGATTGTAGCCCTAGAACGTTTCACTGCCCCACGTGCATAGGTAAGGAGACTGAGGTCCAGAGAGGTGGAAAGGCAGGGCCAGGATTTGGACCAGACAGGGCCCAAGCACCTGGGCACAGACCCAGCATGCTAGGCTATGAATGTGTTGATGGTTATTTCCTTCTGTTTCTAGAAGGGGGATTTCCAGAAAAAAAGAACATGAAACCTTCCTCTGATGGTACTTGGTACGTGAGCTCAAGACACTCTCCAAAGACTGGCTCAACTCTCATTCTCTTCTGCTGGTTCAGAGGGACAGATTTGCCCCAGCATGGCTCACGTGGAATGTTCTATTTGTTCATACTTCATAATCCGATAGGTGAAAAACATGATTTCATTATTGTTTTAACTTTCATTTCTTTGATTTCTTGAACATTTCTGCCTTTGTCTTAGTTTAATTAGTCATTTGTTTTGTTTTTCTCAGTGAATAATCTGCTGTCTTTTGTCTTTACTTTCCGTTAAGATTTTAGTTTCAAAATTGAACAAGGGTTTCCACATGAAGACAAGCAAACTTTGCCTGTTGTATTCATTGCAACTATCTCAGTTTGTAAACAGTTCCATCTTATTTATGGCATTATTCATGTTCAGTTCTTTCTATATTACAAAATCCACTGGTCTCCCCCCCAAACACACACACACACACACACACACACACACACACACACACAAGCATACACACTCTGCCTTTGTTCCACTACTGCTTAGAATGTGTTGGAACAAAGGAACAGTATTCCCCTGGCCTCAGATCTCATAAAACAGATCTGGATCTCTTCTTCCTCTTCTGGAGCCATGGGTTCTCAAACTCCATGCTAGACTAACAGACCTCTTCCGGAAGTTTTTTTGGCAGCCCACACTCTGATGTTGATAGACTGGACACACTCTTGCAAGTCAGGTGTCCATGAGTTGGGAGCTGTCTATGTTCTCAAAGGATTTGAACACAGTGGGAACCAAAAGGTATTTCTGAGGACCTGGCTAGTTCAAGGCCCATGGTGAGAAGAGAGGGGATATTGAGGGAGATGGGACGTGGGGCTGGAGGGTTCATCCTGGATGTCAAACCCATCACTGGAGATGGGCAAAGAAGAGGTGAAAATCTTCAGAAACCTACAATCCCAGACAGTGTTGCGGCTGAGTCAGGCAGAGAACTTATTGAGAGGATGCTGGATGCTCATGGAATCACCAGAAAGACAGAACCAGGCTGCAAAATGGAGAAGGAGAGCCCATGCCACATCCCAAAGGCAGCTTGTTCTGCCTTCATTGGGTCTGAAAGCAGTGGCCACCCTGCTGGCACTATCAAAGCAGAACCTCCAGCAACCTGAAGTCCAAGGTAGGTGCATCCAATCAGTCACACCCTAGCGACACAAGAGACTGGAACAGAGAGTGTCCAACCTCAGCAGTGGGCTTTGCCTCCTGCTTGTGATGGAAGAGGTTGTTCTAAACTCAGGAAGTGGGTTCAGAGACTGGGCTGTCAAAACTTCAACAATTGTCCCTTAGAGCCCAAGGCCAACCCATCAGTCTCTGTTGTGCTGACTGTTCAGAAGTGGAAGGTATCACAAAGGGCAGTAGGGGCCCTGTCCCCAAGTGACAGGATCTCCAGGAGGCAGCAGTGGGACTCTCAGAGGGAGAGTTTATCCCAGTGACTCTCAATTAGGGACAGTGTTGGCAATGGCTAAAAACATTCTGGGTTGCCACACCTTGGGGGAGGAGTGTAAGTGGCATCTCAAGGGTAGTGGCCATGGATGCAGCTCACACCCCCAACAGAGAAGGATCCAAACAGAAATGTCAACAGTGTAGAGGTTGAGAAACCGTGCTTTATGCAGAGGTCCTCACAGGTCAGCTCTCCAGTCACGTCTCTCGCAGAAGACAAAAACCCAGCAGATACTTGGCCAGGATTCAGAATGCAACTATGGGATGGGGCTTCTGGGCAGCCCAGGATGACAGAGACTTAGGAATAAGCACCTTGCAAGGATTTGTCTGCTAGCAACACATATTCAGAAGGCTAGCTCATGTAACTGCTAGGGAGGGGGCAGCCTGGCTGGGGGGTCTGGGGTTGGCTGGGACCACAGAAGGCTTCTGTGACTTCAGCTCTGGGGAAGAGGGAAAGGAGGGGTAAGGACCCAGGTAGGACTGACAGTCTTCAGTTGCACCTTAAAACTGCAGTTCACTCCTGAGCCCTGTCTCCCCAGTTACACTGTGATCTTCCTAAACACATATTGGGAGGGTGGGGCTAGGAGAACAAATCAGAATCAAGGTCTCCCAGGAGGCAGGAGTTTGTATAATTGGGAAATAAGACAAATATCTATTTGTTTTCAGAACATAACAGACAGAAATTAAAGCTTAGCATACTCTTCTTGGTAGGCTGGACATTGTTTTTAAAACTGATGCTATCAGTATCGAGAAACCTGATCTAGACTCAATTGTTCCAAGTTCTCTTGGATTTCTCATAGGCCCCTGGAGGGTGCTAATTTGCACAGTATATCTGATGTTGGTAGGATGTTTTTGCTTTTGCAAAACACTTCTGGGGCTCTTGGCAGTTCTTAGCATCTCAGCAGCCTTGTGAGATGGGCAAGGAATGGAGGCACAGAGTCCAGACAGCTCACCTGAGGTCCCAGGGCTAGTCGACCGTCCCCTTGCCTTCCTTCTTCTGTAGGACACGTTGATTCCAAGGGGCTTTTGAGAACTTACGGGCACTGTGACCAGGGACTTCCCCTTCTTGCTGTATTCCTTCATGGTGACCTTGCCCTTCCTGGCTGCCTGCTCCCACACTGGTCTAACACAGTTTTCTTCTGTTGAGGAAACAAACTCTCAGTAGCCATCTACTTGTCATTTTTCTCACATGGCCAGACACTCCTAGAGGTTGCTGCTCTTTGTGAAATGCCAGATTAAACCAAAGGAAGAGTTCCCTTAGCCACAGACCCTCTACTGCTGCTCGGATCCAAGTTGGGGAGAAGGTCCCAGGAGCCAGCTTCCTTAGGAATCACAGACTGAACTAGTTTTTATTTTACTAAATTGGTGCTAATTGCCATTGTGGACATTTGCTTGTTTCATTTTTTTGTTTTTGAGATATATTTCTTTAAATCCTAAGTTTGTTGGAACAAATAATTATTGTTTGAAATTGTCAGTAATCCACTCAAGACTGTACAAGAAATATATTTTGGCACTAGAAAATATTTATAGTGTTTTCATGGTTTACTATTCTAGATGTAACTATAAAATAATAAACTACCACAAAGAGTTTCCAAACAGTAATGGTACTCTTAACCATCTTCTTATTGATTTTGAAGTCAGATCCCTTTGAGTCACTTTGCCAGTTTGGGGGCTTTAAGCAATACAGTGACATGCATTTCACGTCCGGGAGCTGGGTTCCCTTTTTTTTCAACTGCTGTTGCGAAGAGCTGAGACTCTTAATCTACAAAAGTAATTTTGAATAGCTCTGCTAAGGTATGATTGGCCAACAACAGATTACATATATTGAAAGTGTGTTTTAACCATTCATGCACACCTCTGAAACCACTGCCCCAATTAAGATGCTTCCATCACCCCAAAAGTTTTCTCAGTTCTTGAAATTTCTCACTGCTTGTCCTTTTTCACCTTCCTCCTCCTCATTTCCTGCTCAATAACTGATCTGCCTACTATCATAATAGAGTATTGAGTATTTTCTAGAGTTTTCTGTAAGTGGAAGTGGAGAGTCTCTTCTCTTTCTATCTGGTTTCCTTGACTCAGCCTAATAATTTTGTGATTCGTTCTCGTTGGTCTGTTGTATCAATTCCTCGTTCCTTTTTTTTTCAGTACCGGGGATTGAAGTCAGGGGCACTTAACCACTGAACCACATCCCTTTTTTGAATTTTATTTAGAGACAGGGTCTCACTGAGTCTCTTAGTGCCTTGCTGTTGCTGAGGCTGGCTTTGAACTTGTGATCCTCCTGTCTCAGCCTCCCAGCCGCTGGGATTACAGCATGCACCACCCTGCCTGGCACTCATTCCTTTTTGTTAATAAGGACTAGGCCCATGGTATGGATACACTGTCGTTTGTTTACCTGTCCATGTCCTTGTCAAGGGACATTTGGGTTGTTTCCAGTTTGGGGCTGTTAGGGATAATGCTGCTATGAACATCAGAGTAAGAATCTTTTTGTGGAAATATACTTTCTTGTCTCTTGGGTAAATCATAGGAGTGGTAGGAAACATAGGTCTTAAAGTAGATATATATATTTAGTATTTTAAGAAATAGGAAAAACAAAAACACAAAAGTAAAAAGAAGTTGTAAAACTGCTTTTCCAAACATTTTCCAGGCCTATTAGCAGTTCCCCCATATGCTTGCCAAAGTTTGGTGTGATCAGTTTTTAACTTTTGACATTCTAATTTGTGTGCAATGGCACGTCACTGTGGCTTTAATTTGCATTTCCCTAGTGACTCATGAAGTTGAACATCTTCTCATGAGCTTATTTTCTCTCTGTATATCTTCTTTGGTGAAATGTCCATTGAAATATTTGTAAAAATAAAATTTTGCATGAGGTGGTTCCCCATGTGATTGACTTGTCAAACACCACTGTGCTGTGACCTCCCACTTGAGACACTGATTCAAACCCTGTAAGTGTGCAGTCAAAAATCCTAGCATCAGTAAAAGCTAACGTTGGGAGGTGCTTATTATATGCCAAGCCATGAGCTAAACGTTTCATGCATGTTAGGTCAGTTGAACCACACAACATTTCATTTTGGGGGCAAGAAAACTATGACCCAGAGAGAATAAGCAACTTGCCCAAGTTTGCACAGATAGTTCAGCCGCAGAGCTGAGACTCCAACAGCCATGCAGAGAAACGAGAAAGAAGTACATGAAGAAGCATTGGTGGGCAGATAGAGAGCTCAGCCAGCTTTCTCTGCAGCCATTGTGCAGAATGGGGATGGAATGGATCCAGAATCCACAGTTTTGCCAAATGCAAAGAACCAAAAGGTATGATATTGACCAAGTAGGCTGAAGTTATTGATTAGGTAGTCTTGGCTACATAGAAAGTGAAGACAAAAGGGATAAAGGGGGGCAAGGAAGAAGGAAGTCTCCATGAGATTTGAGGGCTCAGAAATGGCAAAATAATGCCAAAAAGTGCCATGTAGGAACTTACGAATTCAAAGATGACAGGGCTCCTGGTAGCGATGGGGTCCAGGGCTGGATGTTAGCAATCAATAAGTGAAGTCGAACATCACTGGATGGCTTGAGTCTCAAAAGAAATAGTCACTTATCTCGTTTTTTTTCCCGAGAGAAAAACAGAAGTTTTGAGACTATTTTCTGTTTTTTTCATTCATGTTATTTTTGCACAATGAAATTCATCATTCTCTTTCTGTATAGTTCTGGGGCATGTTTTGAGGTGATCAGTCATTAGTTTGCCTACGATAGTCCCGGTTTTAGCACTGAAAGTCCCACATCTGGGAAATGCCTCTGTCCTGGGCAAACCAGGACAGTTGGTCACTCTAGAAGCTGTAGACTCTTTCTCGCTTTGACAATTACTAGTAACCTCCATTTCATCTCATCTCCCTCCTCTCCTGAAACCCAGCTCCTGATTGCCTGCAACACAGAAGAACAGACTCACAGACTAGTAGGCACCCACATCTTCAACCCTAACTCCCATTACTCCTTCAGGCATCCAACATTCTAGCCAAATTGACTTAAATATGATTCCCCAAATTGCCCTCCCTACCCTAGGTGTCCCCATGGGTCTGGGCTATAACATAATTTCACACACTACGTGGCTTAAACAACAGATATTTATTTCTCACAGTTCTGGAAGCTGGAAAGTCTGAGAAGAGAGTGCCAGCATGGTCGGTTCTGCTGAGGGACCTCTTCTTAGTTTGCACATGGCCAAGGGCAGAGAGAGAAAGCAAGCTTTCTCATCTTTTTATGAGGGCACTAATCCCATGAATGAGGGCTCCACCCTCATGACCTAGTTATTTTCCAAAGGCCCCTTGCCTTATATCTCCATATTGGGCTAACATAAGACTCTGGCATGGGGGAGGGATGAAGCATTCAGTCCATCGCTCCAGGCTTTCCCATCTCAGGTCTTTTTTAGGGTCTTTTCGTTCCCTGAATTGTCTCTCGATTCCCAACATGCCTACTTCCCAGTCTTCCTTTCAATTTTCCTTTGATGCAACCTCATCCAGGAAGGCTTTTGTAATCCAAAGTCTTCCTTATCAGATATGTATAGTGCTTTGAGCTCCTAGATTAGTTACAATTACCAAGTGACAGAATGTCTGACACCAATATGCTAGGACATGCTTGGGGACTGAGCCCAGCCAGCTGGATGGTGTATTTCTCCTTGCATCTCTCATCTCAGGGTTGCCTCCGGCCTCTGCAGGCTCTCCCTGGTGGCTTAAGGCAACATCAGCAGCTTCCTGGGCTATGTTATTTCAGGGGATGGGTAAAGAGTGGAAGTCATTGCCCCAATATCCCAGAAGTCTTGAGATGCCCTCTGATTGGACCACTGTATCCCATCACCAAGACCACAAGACCAGGAGGACATGCAGGACCATGAGGTTGCACAGGTGATTACTGTACAATATGCAGAGACACCATCACCTAGACTGCAGCCCCAGAGCTGGGAATGGAGACATCCCTTCACCTCTCTGGGTCTCAGTTGCTTGGTGAGTCGATTGGAGTGGCAACTCTCTAGGTCCTTTCCGACTCTGTGGAGCTAACATTCCACCCTTCTGCATCTCCCTCCACTGAAACAGTATTTTAATGGTTTGGCTGCTTTTTTTTTTTTTTTGGTACTGGGGATTGAACCCAGGGACACTCGACCACTGAGCCACATCCCCAGACCTATTTTGTATTTTATTTAGAGACAGGGTCTCACTGAGTTGCTTAGGGTCTCGCTGAGTTGCTGAGGCTGGCTTTGAACTCGCGATCCTCCTGCCTCAGCCTCCCAAGTGCTGGGATTACAGGCGTGCGCCACCACACCCGGCTGGTTTGGCTACTTTTTGGTGAAGAGTTCTTAAATTCTTTTTGATCATCCCCTTCTAGATAAACAAGTGGATGGGAGGCCTTTTTCAAAAGAGGAAAGAGAGAAGCCCTTATAAATTAGGATGTAAAAATAATACATATTGTGAAAATTCTCATTCCATGCATCCACTGGTGCATTCTGTTTGAGTCAACAAATTATTCTGTGGCCACTGTTGAGGGCTTGCTATGTGCTTGGAGGCATTTCATGTGTATTGTATCATCTAGCTTTTCCTGGTGACCCCCCATGGAATAGATAGTACTGTACCTTTTTCCAATTAAAAGACAAAAAATAAGTCCAGGAATAGTTGTGGAAGTTGCCCAAGGCAGCATGTTTATTGAATGGTGACATCAGGATTTGAACCTATGTTTGTTGGGCTCCAAATTTTTGCTTTGTATCAATATGCTTCATCACACTTTTTGTCAAACTGTCTGGAGACCCCAGACTCTCAACTGGGGCTACTGTCCTGAGAGAGTAACACATGGGCAGGTGCATAACAATATGGGTGTTTTTAAAAGAAGATTTGATTTCATAACAATTATATATTTGGAAAACTTTTATGACAAATGTATAGAAAGTAAAATTCAACCAAACATTCTTGGCAAATGGGGATATGCAGAGAGATACTTCTCTTCTCTGTGCATCAGGACCTTGGGTCAGGGTGACCCTGAAGATTTTTACATTGATCTAAAAAAAGATACCATTTTTTAACAGAACACAGGGGTAACAGGTGCATGGAGGGTCTCGCAGCTGCAGGTACCACGTGACACAGTTCTGACTAGAAGGATAGAAATTAGTCACTAAATGGGGTTTCTGAGAATCCCTGCTGCCATGTGGCTTTTATCTATTGCCCTTTTTCCCTTTCTTCCTGAGACTGTGGACAAAATGCTGGGGGGCACACAATCATCCTAGGAGCATGTGAATAGCTGCCACATGCTCAGGATGGGGGAACAAAAAGACAGAAGGAACAGGAGCCACCAGAACATGAGGAGGCTGCCACACTGCCTTGACCCTAGTTCTCTAGTCTAGGCTTGTGATGTGGGACAACTTACACCTCTAATTTGCTTATGCCACTGTTATCAATTTCCTGTTATTTGCAACTGAACCCAACCTCTGTGTGGGGACAGAAATTCATCACCAGGTTCGTCCTGGTGGGAGAAAAAGTGTAGGACTTCTGTCTTGCTGAAACCAAGCACAGGAACTGTCACTTATGTGAGGGCCACGTGAAGAGCTAGATTTCTGGTTTCGGTTTCTCTGTGGGGTCAAGCTATACTAAAGTGACAAACTGTGGCCAGTGACAGGCATCTGGGTATCCAGTGCCCTGCTCCTTCTGCCCCAGTTCAACCACCTTCCCTACAGCCCTACAGCTGGAGACTCCCATGACAAGAAGTCTGGATCTGGGTGGCTCCAGAGTCAGTTCAGGAATTCAATACTACCACTAAGAGCCCTGGGTTTTTTGGTTTTGATTTTGGTTTTGGTAGTGGGGGTTGAGCTCAGGGACACTCAACCACTGAGCCACATCCCCAGCTCTTTTTATATTTTATTTAGAGACAGGTCTCATGAAGTTGCTTAGGGCCTTGCTAAATTGCTGAGACTGACTTTGAACTTGCAATCCTCCTGCCTCAGCCTCCCCAGCTGCTGGGATTATAAATGTGTGCCATTATGCCCAGCTTTTTTTTTTTCCTTTTAATTAGTTCATTCATTCAAATAAAGACTTGTTGAGGGCAGGGTGGTGCATGTCTGTGATCCCAGCAGCTGAAAGGCTGAGGCAGCAGAATTGCAAATTCAAGGACAACTTCAGCACTTGGTGAGATCCTGTCTCAAAATAAAAAATAAAAAGGACTGGGCTGGGGTCATAGCTCAGTGGTGGAGCCTAGCATGTGTGAGACTTTGGGTTCGATTCTCAGCACCGCATATAAATAAAATAAAAATAAAGGTTCATCAACAACTAAAAAAAGAATATTTTTTAAAAAGGGTTGGAGATGCAACTCAGTGGTAAAGCACTTCTGGGTTCAATCCCCAGTACCAAAATTAAAAAATAAAAAAAAAATTAATTAAAAAAGACTTGTTGAACTCTTTCTAGGTGCCAGGCACTATTCTGGGTGCTGAGGAACTGAACAGGTGCTGCTCTTAGGAAGCGTGTGTGTGTGTGTGTGTGTGTGTGTGTGTGTGTGTGTGTGTGAACACATACACATAAATAAGTAAACAAGTCTATAAAGTCTGGGGTGCTCATATGTGCTCCAAAGCACAATAAAGAAGGAAAAAAGAAAGAACGATGAAAGAACGATGAAAAGAAAGATGAAGTCAGGGTGCATTTAGAAAGAAGGCGGCCAGACAATGCCTCTCTGATGAGGTGACATCTAAACAGACCAAGGGATTTGAGGATACCAACCAGGCATCCCGGCTGAGATCTAGCTCTGGGCTGAGAGTGCTCCAAGCAAAGCGGAACAGCCAGGGCAAAGCCCCTGAGGTCAGAATGTACTGGAAAGATTCAAGGATCAGCCAAGGAAGTCAGAGGCTGGTATGGAAAGAGGGAGGGAGGGGAAGAATGGAAGCCAGAACATCGGTGGCTTTATGGACCAAGGTAAAAACTTGGAATTCCGTTCTCGAAAAGGCAGTAAACCATGGGAAAGCTTTCAACAGAGAAGCAATGAGATCTAACTTATGCACAGGATTACCATGACTACTGTGAAAAACCAACAGAGAACCAGGAACCATCCTCTGCTCTGCCACCCCCAGGGCATTGACTTAGCACTTGGACTGTGTCCCCCTGAACAGCTCCAGTGTTACATGTAAACTCAGCCTGCTGAGGTCTGCAGATTAAACCAGATCATACCCAGCCCCGCCCCCTCCAACACACTCCCAGGATTGCATCCTGGGGCTCCGTCCCCTATCTCTCCTGTGTTTTCAAGGACTCCCTTCTCTCCTGGCTGCTGTCCACCTTCTCTCCAGTCTTAAAAAGAAAACATCACACTAAGCAAAAGAAGCCAGACATGAAGGGTCACATGCTGTATGGTTCCCTGTATGTGAAATATGCAGAGTAGGCAAATCCACAAAGACAGAAAGCAGATCAGTGCTTGCCTGGGGCTGTCAGGAGGGGGATGGGAATGGGGTTCTTCTGAGAGGGGACAAAAATGTTTTGGAACTAGATAGAGGTGATGATTGCATAGCATTGGGAATGCACTCAATCCATTGAAAAGTACACTTTAAAATGTTGAATTTTAGCCAGATGTGGTGGCCCATGCCTGTAATCCCAGTGGCTCGGGAACCTGAGGCACAAAGATCAAGAGTTCAAAGCCAGCGTCAGCAAAAGCAAGGCACTAAGCAACTCTAAATAAAATACAAAATAGGGAGGGGGATGTGACTCAGTCGTCAAGTATCCCTGAGTTCAATCTCCAGACCAAAAAAAAAAAAAGGTTAAATTTAAATTTTACATTTCGCCTCAATAATAGTAATATTAGTAATAATAATAAAGAAAAAAAGACTCCCTCTCATGTTATCTTCAGACATCTCAAAGTCACCATGATTAAAACTCAACTTATCAACTAGCCCATTTTCAGACAGGGGTGTCCAGGCCACTGTGCATGTGACTGTGCAGTCTGCGGTGTGCACAAAGGCCTCCGGCCAGGAGAAGCGTGGGAGATGGTATCCACCACTCTGACAACGGCTGCATTGGTCCAGAGGACCGTTTAGTTAATTCTCACAAAGGTGCCTATGGACTAGAAGTTGGCTGGAGGTGGAACTGAACGGCCCCTCCATTGACCCATGCTATGGTTTGAATGTATCCCCCAAAGTTCATCCACTGGAAACTTATTCCTCAATGCAGTCTCATGTGTTGAGAGGCGGAACCTTCAAGGAGTAAATTAGTCATGAAGGCTCTGCTCTTAGGAATGGGTTAATATCAGGAGAATGGGTTGCTTCTCTGCAGGTGTGGGTTCCTGATGAAAGCACGAGTTTGATCCCCCCACACACCCATACACCTGCTCTCTCTCACCACACAATGCCTTTTGCCATGTCATGACACAGTAAGAAGGTCCTCACTAAATGTAGCCATTCCATCGTGGTCTTCCCAGCCCTCCAGAACCATTAAAAAAAAAAAAAAAAAAAAAAAACAAACCTCTTCTCTTTATAAATTATCCAGTGTGGCATTCTGTTATAGCCACAGAAAACAGACTAAGACCCAACCAGTCAGACGGGGCCTACCTTTGATCTTTTGTGAGCACACAGAATGGCCACCAGCACCATTCAGTCACTCAGTTCTGTCAATTCTCCTCTCCATCCTCCACCTCCCCCCAACTCCAATCCCAGAACCTTGGTGGTTCCTCTTGTCATCTCTTCCCTGTGAAAGTGGAGAACATGGATTCCCTATCTTTAGGCTTCTCAGACTAACATCCAAGGCCTCAACAACCCCATGACAGGGTCCATGTTTCTCCATTGGGTGGAGCTAAACAATGCAAAGACCATAATAAGGTCTGGGCACTCAACCTCTTCTTAGCCTCCTCTTCCTGGACCACAGTGAGGCAGTGATTCTGCAGAAGATGCTTGGGGAGCTGCCCCCAGGTCTAGGCATCTGGGAACAACTGGCAGGAAGTGGTAGGAATCCCATATGGCCCTCCCAACTAAGGCACACTCTCCAATAGCTTTATCCTTCCTTCCCCAGTAGGCTTCCTGCACCTATTTCTCAAGCTGTTTCAGGATGAGAATGAAAACAACAACAGAGATGTGGTGGTGTGCACCTGTAATCCCAGCAACTCTGGGGGCTGAGGCAGGAGGATCACAAGTTTGAAGTTAGCCTGGGCAACTTAGCGAGATCCTGTCTCAAAATAAAAAATAAAAAATAAAAAAAGGCCAAGGATATAGTTCAGTGGTAGAGTGTCCCTGGGTTCAACAACAAAAACAACCCCCCAAACCAGAGACATTATGCTCTCATCCCCTAAAGCCACAATAGCCTGGATTAGTGGTCTCGATTTATAACAGATTTTGATTTCCATAGCCAAAGAGATCCTTCTTGATGCACAAATCTAGTCTTCTGTTTCCCTTGCACAAAATCACTCTGGCACTTCGTTGCCCTCAGAACAAAGTCCAACTCTGGAACAGAGCCTGAAGGACCCTTAGTGACCTGGTCCCTGAGAATTTCTCCTGACTCGCCTCTCACCACTGCCTCCCCTGCCCTCTCTGCCTATTGGACAGGACCGAATTGCAACACTGACCTCTCCTGCTGCAGGGAGCAGAGTTGACTGACAGCCTGCTTCCACCTTTCTGGGTCCTTCACTGCATTCACATCAAAGCCACATGTCCCCCCAGGGACTCCCAGCCAAAGACAAGCACAGCATAGTACTATTCCTTCCTGATGGGGGTTGTTGGGAGGGACAACTATGACTCAGGGACCCTGTCCCCTCTGCCTCTATCAAAACTCTGTTAGAACCTCAATGAAATGTGAGACTCTCCCTCTCCAATCACCCTTCTCCCACCCCTTTCACAGGTCAGACCTGCATCATGGTTCCAAAGGCGCCTCCTGCCTCATCCTGCTCCTCCCTCTTTATTCACCATAGCAACCTCTCCTACCCCGCCCCCAACATACACACCCAGCAAATCTCTTGCACACCTAATCCCTTCTTAGCTTCTGCTTCTCAGAGGACCCACGCTAATAACCTGTCCTATTGAATACTTGCTGACTTGCTGTAATGTTCTGCTCTCCTCCCTGGCCTCTTCACATGCTATTCCCTCCGTCTGGAAGGTTCTCTCTTCTCTTCCTGACCCTTTCCCTAGCCAACCACTGTCCATCCTTTAGGATCCAACTTAGAAGTCACTCATTTGTCAGAGATAGGCATCAGTGGCTCCGTGTGGCCCAGGCATTGATCTGCACAGTGGGATGTAATAAGAAGCAAAGATGATAGATCGAGTGCCTGCTCCCGTCAGGCTCACTTTATGGTGGGTAAATAGTATTTTTTAGAACAGATCCACAGTGTGGAGTATAAGCACCACTAAGTCTCTTCTCAAGGGAGAGGATGTTTGAGACGAGTCCTGAAAACCATGCAGCTATATGAGGAAGATCCTTTCCTGGCAAAGGGAGAGCATTTCAGAGAGCAGACAGGAAGTTGCCGAGCTCTGGGTTCGCCAGCCCTGGGGCAGGTGCCACTCCAAGGTACCTCTGCAGCACCTCCTGCTTCCGGAGCAGAGCGCATGCGCACTACTTAAAGCAGATAGCTGCGCCCATTTGCCTGTCCCCAGACAATAACTATCAGGCTAGCAGATGGGGACCGTGTACCCTGAGCTTTGCACAGAGTCCAGCACTAAGTACTGAGGGCTGAATGCATGTTTGTGAAAATCGCCGTTAGTTCATTAATGATGTGCTAAAAGTTTTACTTGTGTTTTCTCAGTATCATTCTTAAGAGCAAAATCAGGAGCATTATCACCTCCAGAGTATAGTCGCAGTAGGCTCATCACTCTTTCTCTGCCAAGCACAGGAACCGAGACAGTTTAAATCACTCTTCATGGCTCTGCAGGTGAAAATGCCAAAAGCCAGTCCAGATCTACAGCCACAGCACTCATTATTTCAACCCAGTACCAAGTTGTTGTTGTTGTTGTTGTTGTTTGTTTTAAATACCAGAGACTGAATCCAGGGTCATTCAACCACTGAGCCCCAGCCTTTTTAATCTTTTTTTATTTTTATATTTTTGAGACAAGGTCTTGCTAAGTTGCTTAGGGACTCACTAATTGTTGAGGCTGGCTTTGAACACTTGATCCTCCTGCCTCAGCCTTCTGAGTACCAAGTACTTCCCCCAGTACCAACACATGTGAGGCAAGTACTGAGCCACATTCCCAGCCCTTTATTTTACTTTAATTTGAGGCAGAGCTCGCTAAGTTGCCCAGCCTGGTCTCGAACTTGCCATCCTCCTGCCTTGGCCTCATGAGCCTCTGGAATTACAGGCGTGTGCCATGGTGCCCAGCACTGGGGTGATTTTGAAGCTTCCTTACTGTTTGCTCTTTCTCGCAACCCATGCTTAAACTTGACAATAGGATTGCAAAAACCATTTGGTCAGAGGCCTGGCACTGCCCACCTAAAAAAACATGTTGTTGCAATGAGGGTTATGTAAAGTCAGGGATGCAGTTCATGCCCAGCCGGAGCCCTGCCATGGTGACTTCAGCATTCTGGCCAAACTGTGAGCCTGGTAGTGTTGGTTGCCAGTGGCCTTGGCATTGCCATTCTGCTGACTGTGGTGCCAACTGGCTCCTGTGTTTCCGCCACTCCCTGCCGCTTTGGCAGTTCCTCTGGTGCTACTGGTAGTACCAGGCGTTATGCCACAGTTCAGGCTCTCCCCAGCCCTGGAGCAATGGAAATATGCAGTGGGAAAGGATGCACCCAGCCACATGCTTTTTCAGAAGTGGAAACCAAGTCCCAGGCAGATGATGTGACTTGTCCAAGGTCCCATGGCCCCAAGACTACTGTGGCAGAGCCTAAATAAAACTCTTCTTGGAAATTTTTTCCCTGCTTGAACTGCTGCCTGTCCACTCCCCACTCCAGTGATCTGCCACACTGTTCCCCTCTCCAGACCCAAGAGCCATCTCCCCTGTCCTTGCCCAAGGCCCCAGCATTATTCCTACTGACCATCTTAATCCCAGCAGTGATCTCCCTGCTCAGCCTCCACACTTGTCCCTTCAATCCTTTCTTCACCAGGAAGCCAGAGTGCCCATTCCAGATAACAAGTCAGGTGACATCACTCCCCTATTAAAAGCCCCTGATGGCTCCTCCTTGCCCTGCTGAGGAGCACAGCATGCTGGTTCCCCTCTGCCTGGCCCTGGCAGGCTTCTGTAGATTCATTCTATGCACCCCTGACATTCCAGCTACACAGTTCACCTAGCTTACGGGCTGTTGAGAGAATTAAATAACATCTGCAAGTGTGCAGCATCTGGAGCATGATGAGAGCCCAGAAGATATTGGCTGTCACCTGGGTGGGCTGGGCACTTCCCTAACAGGCTCACTTCCAGAGTCATCTGTGCTTGCTGATACACAAGCTCAGCACTGCTCTCCAAGCTAGGACAAGTGCCCTTAGCTGTGACCCTGGGCCAGGCCCTTACACCCAGATTGAGTTTACATGTTCCAAGAGAAGAGGTAAAATGAGGAACACCTGCCCTGCCCAGTAGTTTTCAGTTTGTTTGTTTTCAAGAAAAAAATTACAATAATGCATAGAAACAGCCATACAGTTCATCATCACTTCCTGGCCTACAGAGTAAGAGAGCCACTGTCCCCTTGAGTCGCCACAGCCACAGCTGCAGACTGAACTCAGGGCAAGGGCAGGACTTTAGGAATGTTCCCCGCAGAGCTCAGGGGAGTAAAGGTCAGGAGTGTTCTTTCTGTCATAACTACTCATTCCCACAGGTAGGTGCTTGCAGTCAGACAGGCACAGATCCTGACTTCATGAGTGGGATTATTACATCCAGAGAACAGCAGCCAGTTCATGGGCTGCCCCCATGAGCCTTTCTGAGGAAAGCTGCTTCCTGCCTGCACTGAAAACCAGAAGCTGTTGGTCCATTAAGTTGTCCCATCTATCCATCCCTCTGTCCATCCATCCATGAACTTATTCAGATGACATTAATTTTGCCTCTTTCTCATGTTTGCTGCTGAAAAGGATCCTGGGGAAAAATCAGAAGGGCAAACCAGCTTCTATTGAATTCTTTCTTCCTTCCTCTCTCCTTCCTTCTACCTGGAGTACTTATTAGGGTATTGCTGGAAGATGATAAATTACACATAAGAAAAACTCAGTTCTTTTTTTCCCCTTTATTGTGGCTAACTTTTTAGCTTATAAAGATTTCAAACAAGCTGGGTGTGGTGGCACACACAAGCTGGGTGTGGTGGCACACACCTGTAATCCCAGCGACTCGGGAGGCTGAGGCAGGAGGATTGCGAGTTCAAAGCCAGCCTTGGCAAGGGCAAGGCGCTAAGCAAGTCAGTGAGACCCTGTCTCTAAATAAAATACAAAAAGGGCTGGGGATGTGGTTTAGCAGTCCAGTGCCCCTGAGTTCAATCCCTGGTTCAAAAAAAGATTTCAAACATATGGAGAAGTATGGAGAATAATGTTCCAGTCACCCAAGGGCACATCACTTGCTTGGATGAACATTAACTTTTTGCCATATTTGCTTTGAGGGTTTTGTTTTTTTAGGAAACAAAATGTCACAGGTCCAGCTGAAGTTGCCTCCCTCAACTTCATTCCACCTCCATTCTCTATCTGCCATTCCTAGGGGGTGTGCAGTCTTCAAACACAGTTTAGATTGGTACTGGGCTACTAGGTATGGACTCCATAACAATACATCCTATTATTCAACAAGACCTGTGGGGAGAATCAGCCTGTGGGGGAAAATCAGAAACATTTTAGATTTTATGTGCATGATATCATATTGTATGCATCCTTTTGCAACTTGCTTTTTTATTTTATTGGGATTTTAAAATTGTGTGTGCGATACATGCTGCTTGTAATGAGCCAAGCCACACAGAGGTGGACAAAGAAAAAGTTAATTATCTCCATCTGCTCGACTCCAGTCCTACCACCCAACATAACCACTGGCAACAGTTTGAGAAACATCTTTCTGCACCTTTATTTTCTTTTGGTTGTATAAACATACATAGGGCCTCAATGCTGAGGAAAGATCCAGGGAAAGTTCAGGAAAGGCTGAAGCATCCAGGATAGCAACATGTGTGAACATGGCCTCTCGTGCTCCAGCAGTGATAAGAAGCTGCATGGAAGATGTGCAACTTCCCGTCATTAACCCACAGACGGTTAGGTTACCCCACTCACAACAACAGGCCCTGTGGTCTGAAGAGGAACCAGGATCAGTTGGCAAGTTTCCTTCATTAAATGCCCCTCGGCTGGGCCATTGGGGAGGGTATGCCACTGGCCAACCAGGTAACCATGGCAAAAGGACTCAAGACCTCTGAAGTTCTTCTGATTGACCACTGTCAACCTGATTGTTCTAGCTGAGAAATCTGCTGTTGGGTCCAAGTGTGGGGGCCACCTTTGGGAGGCCAAGCTAACACAGCCCACAGCTTTGGTGTGACAGAAGAAGTTCGTGGTGGAATGTGTATGCTGACC
>JAJEJO010004319.1:95477-100862 GCA_020662805.1 Glaucomys volans | reverse complement strand
AAAAAAAAAAAAAAAAAAAAAAAAAATGCTAGGTAGCAAATTTTAGGATAGCAAGTGTCCATATTTCATGAGCTAAAATGGAGAAAACTATAATGCATTCCCAGCCTCTCCAAAAAAAACCCCTCAATCAGTGAAACATGCAAATACTTACATAATGATCCACCAAGGAGCTCTGAATGATAGACTTGAGGGTCCCTGAAATATGATCTTGGACCAGCAGCAGCACTTGAGTCCTTGTTAAAAATGCAAATTCTCACTAGGTGATGCAAGCCTGGAATCCCAGCAACAGCAGAGGCTGAGGCAGGGGCTGGGATGTAGCACCCCTAGGTTCAGCCACCAGTAACAAAAAAAAAAAAAGAGAAAGAAAAAGGTGGGGCATGGTGGCACATGCCTGTATCCCAGCAGTTGAGAGGCTGAGACAGGAGGAGCACAGGTTCAAAGCCAGCCTGAGCAACTTACTGAGGCCCTAAGTAACTTAGTGAGACCCTGTATCAAAATTAAAAATAAGAAGGGCTGGCAATGCATTTGTGTACAATGAGTCGAAATGCATTCTGCCATCATGTATAACTACTTAGAACAATTTTTTTTTAAAGGGAGGTGCTGGAGATGTGACTCAGTGGTTAAGTGCCCGTGGGTTCCCTGGTACCAAAAAAAGAAAAAAAGAGGCATTCTCAGGCCTCACCCTAACCCTAGTGAAGCAGAAGTTCTGCGATAGGACCCAAGAATTTGGATTTTAGTAAGACCTGTAGGAGATTCTGATGCTTGCAAAAGTCTAAGAAACACTGACATGAAGCATTTAACAAGTATCTCATTATTTAACATTTAATAAACTCATCAATGTGTAACTTTAGGTATAAGACACAATATTACTGGAATGGATTATTAGATAGGAATGACGTTTTCCTTCTGTATCACAAAAATACAATATAAAAATAGTGAAATGATTTGTTCAAGATCCCATACTGATGCAAAGGATGTACATAAAAATTGCATACATGATACCCAAGATGCATCCACAGCTATGTCATCTAATATATTTTGATACATATTATCACTCTTCAACTTTTCTTCTTTTAATTTATGGATTTTTAAGAAGCCTCTTAGGTTCAAGTACTTTATCCACAGACTTTTCCAGGCTTTTTTATTTTTATTTTTTTTTACACCTTCACAATGTGTAGGAATGATACAAAGAAGGGAGGCATGTCTGCAGAAGAGCTGAGAAGCACTGAGGAACATCTTCTACCCTCCTACCAAGATCCCCAAAGTTGTCAGAGTACAGATTATAACAGATGTTTTGGATTCACAGAGCAAATTTTGAGTAGAAATGTTGCCACGTCTTTATATCAACATTTGGAGAGTGCGAGTTCAGACAATGATGTGTTTCTTAACTGATGAAGAACAATGGAACTCTCTTCAAGGAAACTTCTCCATTGGCTAGTCGATGCTGCCTCGATTCTGGGTCTGTCCAGGCACAGGGATTCATTTCAGGAGCAAGTGCCCATTCCCTGGAGGCTCACAGGCACACCCAACCATTTGGTTCACACAGTTCTGGAGTTTGAGCTACCTTGACCTCATTTCAGATACAAATCATCACAGTTGCTTTCTCCCTTGCCTGCCCACCACCCCATCAATAGCTGATTGAACCTAGGAGCCTTCTACTTCTGAACTACATCTCCAGCCCCTTTTTATTTTATTTTGAGGCAGGGTCTCACTAAGTTGCTGAGGTTGGCCTCAATCTTGCAATCCTCTTGCCTCAGCCTCCCAAGTAACTGGGATTACAGGCAGGTGCCAATAGTGTGCAGCCTCACAAGCGCTTTCTCCCCACAGGGCCACAAGAAAATTTCAGGCAAGAATTTTATCTTTTCTCTTCACTTGAGCACTTGGAGAACTTGGATCAGAAAGAAGTTGATTCACTGGGTTCTGTGGAAGTCTGTAGTGTCTGAGTGTGGGAGGTCAGGGATAATAAAGACTCGGAAGGCAATGGGCCTCTGGGGGCTCCCGGTGTAGGAGGGGCTGGAGGTCCAGGTTGTCATAGAAACTCTGAGAGCACAAGTCTCAGAGGGAGGTTGTATCTAGCATGTGACATTTCTTGTGATATAAAATTTTGTTAAGCCGGTAGGTTACTTGTTAAGCCTTCTTACAATAAAATAAATTTTAAAAATAAAACTATAGTTTAGTACTTAATTATTAAAAACAATCACTACATCTCATTCTTAGGACACTTTGACTTTGTTAAAAACTCCCATGCTCACCACTTCCCACCAGAAGCTGCACAGTGAGGAGGCTGCTGGCCGGGGACTGCCACTGTCGGTGCCACTTTTGGGGGCTCAAGTCCATGGTCAGGATCTGGGTCAATGCCTTTCTCTCCCTGCTAGGGTGGAGAACCTCCAGGTGCTGTGCAAACAGGTGGCTGTGGCAGCTTCTCCAGAGGAAGAAATCACTGGGGTCTTGGTTTGCTAACTGTGACCCTGCAACTTCCCAGCCCCTCTGAAGCATTGTGGAAAGCCCCAGAGAAGGGTCAGAGAACAAAGCCCTCCCATGGAGTCCGAGAGACTTGGCCAAAATCTAACAAAGGGAAAATACACACAACGAAGACAAAATGGAAAGGGCTCCTACTACCACAAGAAAGTTGGCAAGGACCCTGTGAGGTCTGTGAGATTTGGAGAGAGTGGGGCAAGCAGTTGGGTTATAGGCCAGTGCCTTACTGAGCACTCAGTAGCCAAACATGGAACACCACCATGCTCAGTAAGAGCAGGAACCTGACAGAGAACTAGCTGGAAGAGACTACCACCTCTTCTGAGTAAACTGACAGATGGAGAACTTGGCCATACAGGAGACACTGACACATCCTCCTATCACGTAATTTCTACTGTTACCCAGTGCATTGCCTAGTAACCAGCTGAGTGTCTATCCCATCCTAATCTTGTTTGTCTTTGAGGACAGGATGCCTAAAAGCCAGAAGTCCCTCTTCAGGTGAGTTTGCTAAAACTGGTTGGATCCAAGATGACTGCCAGAAGGACCACCACACAACCTCTAACTTCATTATAATGTCATCTGCATGCTAAATGACACACCCCCAGTACCATGACAGTGGAAAATTGCCATGACAATGATCTAGAAAAGATCATAAAAGGAGTGAAAGAGGCAGTGCCCTGATTCCCAGAAAAGATATGGATATCCTCCCTTTATTAGCCTGTCCACCCCCCCCCCCCCCCCCAATTTCTTTTCTCCTTTGGCTGTGACTTCCCTCACCTCCACAAATTGACTTCCATGGCCATCTCCTGCTTCGTCTGTTCTTGGCCAAGCATGAAACTTCCTTCACTGCTTAGTCAGCTGGTCTCATTTATTGGATCTATGATTCAAAGAGGGAAAAAGGACCCAGTTTGTGGTCAAAAACTGTTCCTTTTTACGCATTCCTTTTTACGCTCACTAAACTGAATGTAACTGAGTGCCAAGAGCTTGAGAGAACATTATCCAGTCTAGTGTGACGGATGTTCCCAAATTTGTTTATTTATTAATTTTTGTAGTACTGGGGATTGAATGGACCAGCAGTGTGGAGGGTGACTGGTGCAGCAGTCTGGCCTAGTGTTTCTTTGAATGACGTAGCAGTGTGGTGTAGTTGGTAGAACGGTGCAGCGGGGTGGAGTGACGAATCAGACATGTTTAGACCTTCTCTGCCACATATTAGCTCTGTCGATTGGACAAGCTCCTTAACCTTTTCTGAGCCTCATTTTATCCTCTACAAAACGTGGCTAGCAGTCTTGCGGTGTTGCTGAGAATCAAATGAGCTAGGCACATAAAATAATTATCACATTTCCTGATACACTATGAAATGCTTAAAAAATGTTGACTAAAATAATTATATTATTTGGTGAGGTCTACTTCAGTTGCATGAACTAGTTAATGTATCAGAAGAAAGAAAAAATTCCTTCCAAGGACAAAGAATTTGAATTCTTGTTCATGTTCAAATAATGCAAGGAACAATCCAAGCAAAACCTTGCCGTGCGATGAGGAGGAAGTTAGACATTTTTCTGGTGCATTTTGCAGACTAAATTCCTTGTTTTCTTTTTCCCTCCCTTGATTCTGGGCCAGCTCGCCTGTATCCATACTATTGCTGATCTGTATGCGGAGTGAGTCATCATCCACAGGAAGGTACTTGCAGAAGAGAGGGAGTGGAACACTTGAAGCTGCATCATGAAAGGTCATTGCTAGTCAACAGGAAGAGGACTGGGCATTTGGCCCTGCTTGGCAGTTGACCTTGGCCTTTGGCAACCATCCCTGTGGGTTTGGCATATGGTAAAAGTGGGCAGGTCCTCCTGACTCCTTTCCACCCCACATCTTTCTGTCACGCCCAGGGCCAGTGTGGAGGTCACTTGTCACTCTTCAATCAAACTGTCCAAGTCCTTGTTAAGTGGGGACACTGGCAGTTATGAACTAGGACCAGGTACTTATTTTTGTTTACTGAATTATTTTTTTGGTGCTGGGGATTGAAACCAGGGTCTTGTGCATGCTAACCATGTGCTCTGCACCTCCAATCCCCAGATACTTGACATGAAAAGCAGAATATAAAGAATGGCTAAATCTGCATGGGAGGCAAGGTCAACATCAATAGTGATAAGTCATGATGACAATGTGCACCTTTGACATAATGTGAGAAGAATGACACTTTACTTCTATGGTTTTCCTGTGCCACACCTATAATTCCTGCCTAGTCATGAATGAAACTGCAGAAAAATCCCAGTGGAGGGCATCCTATAAAACATATAATCAGCACTCAAAACTGTCAAGGTCATCAAAAATAAGAACTGTCACAACTCAGGAGAATCTCAGGAGACATGAGGACAAAATATAGAGACATATAGCAGAATCCTGGGAGCCTTAAACAGAAAAGGATGTTAGGTATAAACCAAGGAAATCTGAATAAAGTGTGGACTTTAGTTACTTATAATAATGGATCAGTGCCAGGAGTGGTGACACACATCTGTAATGTCAAGGCTTTGGAAGCTGAGTAGGAAGATTACAGGTCGAGGCCAGCCTGGGCAACTTAGTGAGACCCTGTCATCTCAAAATAAAATAAAAAGTGCTGGGGGTATAGCTCAGAGAAAGAAAAAGAAAACCCAAACCTTACTTGAAGGTGTTTTTTAAAAATGCACACTTAGACTAAAAAAATTTTTTTCCTCAATTTTATATAAATATGTATTTATACATCTCAGTTCCAAACCTACCATGCCCTACTTAGGACAACTAATTTTCACTTCAAAGTTTGAAATGAATAAATAGTAGTAATACATTGTACAGTTCCTGGATAACTTCTAAAAATAATGATGAAACTTGTTAATTTGAATTGTAGTACCTGCTTCTGTTTGGCCTTCTTAGGTATTTTAA
>JAJEJO010004319.1:65477-92977 GCA_020662805.1 Glaucomys volans | reverse complement strand
CAGTGGTAGAGCACTCACCTAGCATGTGTGAGGCCCTGGGTTCCATCCTCAGCACCACATAAAAATAAAATAAAGGTATTGTGCCCAACTACAACTAAAAGAAAATATTTTTTAAAAAAAGAAATAGAAAACCCTTTGCAGGTGGCTTTAAGATAAGGATTGTTATTATTGTCTCTCAAAACAAGAAGTCTAGAGGTGAGGGAAATCCTGGGTTCAGCTCAGAAGTTCCCTCCTTGATGTTATCAAGGAACTAGGTTCTCTCCATCTTTCTGTTTTTTCCGTGGTTAGTGATTGGCCCTTGTTTCCAAACTTGTTCCCTTTGGGCTACAAGACAGCTGCAGCATCACACACTCAAAGTCTGGCATCCCAAGACAGAAAAAATGTCCTTATCATGTATTCCTTTTTGAAAGTGAGAAAAATCTTCCCAGAAACCGTTGCAGATATTCCTCCAATCTCATTTGCCCCAATTGTATCTATATTTTTATCTAAACAATCTCTCAGAAACCCATGTTTCTGAGGAATGTGTCAACCACAATAAGCTCAGGTCAATCAAGAGCCATTTCCTGCTTCCCTTAAAGAATGTCACAATATTGGGAGGCGGGGGACATAACCAAGCTGCAGGGAGGAAAGTGCCAGGTGAGGGGAGTGGGAAGCTCTGTTGGGTGGGCAACCAGTGTCACCTGCTAAAGATAGGGCAGCTGTGGGGCATGCTTGTGAATCCCTGCCACTAGGGAGGCTGAGATACAAGGCTCTCTCAAGTTCAAGGCCAGGTTGGGCAATAATTTAGCAAAATCCTGTTTCAAAATTTAATTTTGTTTTCCATAGGGCTGGATATGTAGCACAATGGTAGAGCATTTGCCTAGTGTGCATAAGGCCCTGGGCCAGAACTCAAAAATTACCAGAACTGGGGAGGAAAAAAAAAAATAGGACAGTTTCCCAAATTTTACCAGGTTATTCTTCAGGGAACTGGGGATTCACTCAGGTGGTATTCCAGTTACATAATGGTTTCTGGTTTGGGTTTAAATGGGATTACTAGGAGGTTATTTTTAAGAATTATTTTGGCTTGGTTGTTGATTTTAAAAACAACATTTGTAGCAGCACCTCTCTAAGCCTCAGTTTCCTTGCATGTGAAATAGGCCTAATAAACTGGAAATGACACACAGAGGAACTTGGCACAGTTCCTAATGCTTAGTGAGCATTGTGTAAATACTTGTAATATCAGTTTTTGATACAATTCTAAGATAAATTATCTGGTTTCCTAACCCTGCACCAAATTAGATAAAAATGGTGAGTTAGAAAATATCTAATGACTTATAAGCATCTTATTGATTTAAAGTTCATTCGAAAAAGCAGCTGCCAAATGTACTTTTGGGGGGTATTGGGGACTGGACCCAGGGGTGCTTTACCACTGAGATACACCTCCAGCCCTTTTTATTTTTATTTTGAGACAGGGTCTCACTAAGTTGCTTAGGGCCTCACTGAGTTGTTGAGGCTGTCCTTGAACTGGCAATCCTCTTGCCTCAGTCTCCCAAATTGCTAGGATTACAGGCATGTGTCACCATGCCCCACCAGACTTTAAAATTTATGAACTTTAATTTTATTTAAGAAATTTGAACCTTAATCCATAGGACAAGATAATTTTATTTTAAACCCTAATTACTTTTAGACATTAACTTACAACTTTTGGAATCTGAGTTCATTAGACTGGATTAAATGAATTAATTTCTAGGACTCTACCCCCCTGGGAATTTGATAATTGCAGAGATGTTTATGTTCAAATTTGGGCCCTTTCTGTTAGAATTTTATTTTCAGAGCATCTTTTTGCTATTTAATCAATTGCAAAACCTGTGAAGGGCAGTATTAGTGTGGCTGGATGTAGTTTTAGATATGAAATAGAATTAGCTTTGTCCCAATTTGATCTGGCAAATTTTATTTTCTAATATAGGCCCCACAGGCTAGGGAGCTCAGTGATAGAGTGCTTGCCTAACATGTGAGAAGCCCTGAGCTTCTCCGGGTTTCAAACTAGCACGGAAAAAAAAAAAAAGTTTAGAAGGCCAATTTTAACTTGTGTATGTTTTGCCACAGTTTTTTTTAAAAGGGGGGAAAATGGCCCACAAGACTGTTTCCAGTCACATGGGCTCTTCCCATGCCTTGCCACTCTCCCATTCAGAGCTAGAGAGACTAAGGACTGCAGGAGGGGTGCTTTGCATAGAGTCCAACCCAGCTGCTGCTAAGAGGCAACTGTATTCTGAACTCAGAAGTGGGAGAGAGAATAACAACAGATTGTTTTCTAACACTGAATTTGGAGGAGTCTATTATGCAGCAATTGTAACTGGAACAAAATTGATTTAACTCATGGTTTGATCTGACCCTTTCATTCTACAGGTTGTCTTCGCCCCTTTTTGGGATAAAACATCCACTGGCTAACAGTGGTCCTGAAGACATTCAGAGGTCCGTTCCAGTATCAGAAGGTCCCTCGAGGCTGTTAACCTCCGAGCTACATCCCAGCCCTTTTTATATTTTATTCAGAGACAGGGTCTCACTGAGTTGCTTAGGGCCTCACTAAGTTGCTGAGGCTGGCTTTGAACCTGTAATCCTCCTGCCTCAGCCTCGGTCACTGGGATTACAGGCACTTGCCACCTCGCCAGGAAGGTGATGACACCCTTGATAGAGAAACCCAAAGCCATGGGAGGACAAATCGCTGGATACTGTTACAGGGGATGCCGTTCCCTGTTCCTCATGTTTCCTGTGGAAAATCCACCTGAGCCCCACTCCTGGCCTCTCTCCCTCTCCTTTCTCAGTCTTCCTTTCAGAAGGGACATCTGATAGGTAAGTCTGAGAGAAAGATCTGGGCATGCTGGTCCCAGCCCCTTTTGCTCTGCTTTTGGGATGGCCTGTGTCCTGGTTGACATCTCTGCCATACAAAAATGAATCATTTACCTAGTGGGTCCCCTGACAGGGAATGTCAATTCATCCCTCTTTGCGGTCGGCCTTAGCCTTGTTCTCTTAACAGCTTTATAGATAATAAAAGTGATAATTAAATTTCCAGTTGCCAGACTTCTGTGTGTGCATCTCAAATAATGCAAGTCTCAAAAGGGAAGAAAAAAAGATATGTAATTTCTTTGACTCTCTAAAACATCAATAATTCCTGTCTATGCATCAAACCTTCTCCTCGTTCTTTAAGGCCCAGAGCAAACGCCAGCCCTGATGTCCCTTCTTCCAAGGCAGCATGACCTGTCCTCTCAGTGTTCTTCCTCAACTCCTTTTTAGGTACTGGTCATGTCAATGCACTTCCCATCCCTCACTGCACGTGGCAGAGCTCATCTTCAGCTGTGACAACTGGGCTTTGAAATGACTAACTTCCTTTTAATGTCCTGCACTGATGTTATTTGCCAAATGTGGACTCTTGTGCATCGGCTAGGAAAATAAATATTCCCAGCAATCTCACGGCGGAGTTGCTTGCCAGCCAGTGGCTGGTCTCTGGTTTCATCACTTTTATCAGGATGCCAATCAATAATTTAAAGATTTCATTTGTATTTAAGGTAAAGATGGAAATCATTAAACATGCTGAATGCTAGGGTTAATTAAACCCTTCTTCGAATGTTTCATCAGACTTTCGTTTGTGACGAGAAATGGGCAAAATGGAAAGGACCAGCATCCCATGGCATATTAGTCAGTTTCTCAAAGAAACAGAACCAATAGGCAGAGAGAAAGAGAGAGAGAGGGAGGGAGGGGGAGGGAGAGAGAGAGAGAGAGAGAGAGAGAGAGAGAGAGAGAGAGAGAGAGAGAGAGCAATAGAGATTTATTTTAAGGAATTGGCTCAGTGGAATATGGAGGCTGAAGTCCAAATTCTGTAGTTCAAGTCTGAAGGCCACCAGGCTAGAGACTCAGGTTTTATTCCTATCTGCTAAATACTCCAATACCTCCCTGTAGGATCTTCCCTGCAATACGCACATTTCGTTGAAGTCAAAAGTGGCCAGGTGCCAGTCGCAGTGGCGCATGCCTATAATCCCAATGACTTGGGAGGCTGAGGCAGGAGGATGGCAAGTTCAAAGCCAGCCTCAGCAATTTAGTGAGGTCCTAAGCAACTCACTGAGACCCTGTCTCAAAATTAAAAATAAAAAGGATTGGGGATGTAGCTTAGTGGTAAAGTGCTCCTGGGTTCAAACCCCACCTACCCTCCAAAAAAAGTTGCCATGTGCATGTGACTTGCTCTGGCCAATGAACTGTGAATAGAGGTGATTTGTGTCTTTAAAAGCTGGCACGCGACTCACCAGATTATTTTTCTTAGGCTGTGTGATGGAGATATGAAGGTGGAGGCTGCTCTTGAGCCATGTGACATGGCACTGAGCTGAGCTGACCCCTGACAAACACAGGGTGTGAGTGTGAAATAAATCATGGCTATTGTAAGTCACTGTAGCTGGGGGTCATATTAGTCACTGTGGATGACCTTGACTGTTCACATTCCTCTGAATTGCCAACTAGGGTGCAGGGGCCAGGCAGCCCTCAGAGAAGCTCCTACTTATCTTACAAAACTTTCCAGCTCCTCTTCTTCTCAAAAGTAAAGTGGGAATCTGTGGGCATGGACCTTGTGTAAAGTTGTCTGTGCATTTAGCAAAAGTATATTAAAGCAAAGCAATTGTGAACAGAATTTATCAAACAGCAGCAAGAAATTTCATAACGAACACTAATTTAACTGGAACCCTCAAATAGCCAGGAATTTTCCCCTAAACTAATATGAGAAAGAAGCATGTCACTCTACCATAAACTCAAATTAGGAATATAACTAAAGCAAATGAACCCAAAACCATCTCATGGGCTGGACTATCTCACCATCTCAGCTCACACTTCAGAACGGTGAAGATTGCTCAACCTTGCTCATGGAGGACAGGATGAGAAAAATGGCCCTGAGTCCTGGAGATGGGTGCTGGTGGTTCTCAACAATGAGGATATACTTAATGCTGCAACACTACACATGTAAAAATGGTTAAAATACTAAATGTTGTGTTGTGTATACTTCACCACAATGTAAGGAAAGGATTATGGTGAATCACCTCCTTTGTTGATTTGACATGTGTTTTTACTGGTGAGTTAGTTAAGACTTTGTGTTTGTAAGTTACAGAACCAATGAGAGCTACTCTGAGCAAATAGGGAATATGTTGAGGGACTGGGGTGTACCCCAGAACCCAAGGGCAGGAATGCTAAGAGGTCTCCAGAAGGACTAGAATCAAGAACTGAATGACCATCTGAGTTCTGCCTTGTCTCCGCTTTCCTCTGTGACTCCATTTCATCCTCATCGCCCCTGCAGCCTGGTTTCTGTCTCCCTAGTCCACTGGATGGACCATACTTGCTGCCTTCTCTCCATGGCTTCTTCAGATGTTACACTCCCATGTAGATAACAGTTCATAGTTTCTCACGCCCAATTCCATAGTCCCAAAGAAGGGAAGTTGACTGGTGCATCCTGAGTCTGGTGGCCTCCCCTAGTCCACTCAGCCCTGGCCAACAGGTGGTACAAACATGACTGCCTCTGAGAGAGGAGTGGCTGAGCATATACATCAAATGGTGTCTAAGAATTTGGGAATATTGCCAGGTATAGTGGTGCATGCCTGTAATCCCAGTAACTTGGGAGGCTGAGGCAGGAGGATCATAAATTTGAGGCCAGCCTGGGCAATTCAGTGAGATCCTGTCTCAAAAAAAAAAAAAAAAAAAAAAAAAAAAGGTCTGGAGATGTAGCTCAGGTAAAGCAGCCCTGGGTTCAATCCCTAGTACTAGTGGGGGTGGGGGGTGATAGGGATTCAGCCTGCAGTGACTTTGAGATCAAGGGAAATGTCATGGAACATAACTATGATCCAAAATAGCCCAAAATATTCAGAATGTTGAATAATTAACTCAATCTCAACCCACCAGAAAAAATATCCATCCATTAGGATAGACAGGCTAATCAGGACAGTCACAGCTATAGACAACTAGGAGGGGCTGAGCATTAGTCCTGAGATGGCCCCCAAAGATAGAGGAGCAAGTGCCTAAGGGACCCCTGTATCACCACAGGATCACCTTGGCACCCTTCCTACACCCTCATGAGAAGGACTAGCAGGACGAAGACCACTTGGGTTTCAGCATCCATGGAATGCTATTATGTGTGTAAAAGAACACTAGATATTATTCATATTTCTGTTAACATTGAACTAGCTTATAAACCTATAAGCCTGCCGGGCACGGTGGCGCATGCCTGTAATCCCAGTACTTGGGAGGCTGAGGCGGGAGGATCACGAGTTCAAAGCCAGCCTCAGCAACTTAGCGAGGCCCTAAGCAACTCAGTGAGACCCTGTCTCTAAATAAAATACAAAAAGGGCTGGGGATGCGGCTCAGTGATGGAGTGCCCCTGGGTTCAATATCTGGTACCCCCCCCCCAGAAAAAAAACCTATAAGCCTAATCTTTTTCAAAAGACATTAAGCTTAACATGTGAATTTTATATTTATAGATCTAGTGATTTCTTATGTTAAGATAAAAAACACCCACTTTTGCTTTCTTTTCAATTTATTCTCAATAAGCTTATACATTTCATAGATGAATTTCTCCCTAAACATTTCACACATTTACAAATGTGATTAATTAAATTCCTTTGGAGATTCCAAACCTTAGTCATAAATACAGCATATCTGAATTCTCCTAAGAACTTCAAACATCTAAAGCAGACTTACAAATCTAGTAAGCAAAATCTTCCTAATTATTCAAGTGAGTCATAAACCTTGGAAAGCAGATTTACAAATTTAATAAATAAACCAGATTATCTTAATCACCAAAAGCATCATAAAGGAAAAAAACATATGAGCAGTACAAAAATTTAAAAACTTGTAATTACATAAACACAATTTACACTGTTGTCAACACTGTTAATTTATTACTTCATCCAGGAGTTACAAATTATTCGTGTAACCAAGGGGAACAGAATTGCCATATTAAGCTTGTTAAATCAATTGAGTGTATGAACTCCAGATACTGAATGTCTTCAGGGCTCAGTCCTTGAACTTCCTATTACCTGGTCGTCATCTAGTCCTATGACTTTAAACACCATCTATGTGTTGATGACTTCCTATTGCATACCCCCAGCTCCAGTAGGCAAGAGTGTTGTGCACCCATATTCCTGGTCTTGCATAGTAGAATTGTGCTTCCTCACCCCCTTGAGGTTAATTGTGGCCACAAAGCAATGTGTCACTCCAAAGTCAATGTATTTCATTGCTGGCGTGAGACTCCTGTTCTTTTCTTCACCTGGCCATAGCAATAGTCCAGATAGTTGAGCTTCTCTTATTCTGCAACCCAGAGAGGAAATAACATGGAACACAATCCTGCTTGTGACAAACTTTTGTGTTAATCCAATGAGATGTTGCGAGTGTTCCTGCAGCCTTGGACATCACCCTTATCTGCCCAGACTTCTCAACTCTAGAAAAAAATTGCAAATGCTGAATCAGAGTCTCTACTCAGACATCTAGAAATGAAGTTTCAGAGGGTACTAAAGAGAAATAATTGCCTTATCAAACCCATCCCCCCACCCTTCCGGTGCTACTGGGGATTGAACCCAGGGACAACCTACCACATCCCTACCCCTTTTTATTTTTTATTTTGAGACAGGGTCTTGCTAAATTGTCCAGGCTGTTTTCATATTTTCACTCCTCCTGCCTCTTAAGTAGCTAAGATTACCAGCATGCAGAGATGCATATTTTTAAGAGGTTTTATTAAGGAAAATACAAATCACACTAGGAATTTCCAATGGAAGAGAGAGAACACAAGTAATTGATTGCAAAGGTGTCATGCAACTGGGAGGAAAAGCAAAAAGGAAATGCTGTAGTAAGTCAGATTACTGAGAGTAGCAGCTTCCACATCTGGGACTGGGGAGGAAGAGGGAAGAGGCGGTATAAGTAGAACTAGGACTTCAGAGAACAGGGCTGATGCTCAGACAACTCCATGCACAGGCGGTGTGCTGCCCTCTGATAAGGGGGTGGAGCTGGGTGTGAGCTTGTACTATTGGGAAAATGTAAGAATACACTGCATTTTCTTTAATCCATTCCTAAGTGGACACCTGAGTTGCTTCCACATTTTGGCTATCATGAGTAATGCTGTGAACATGGGTACTATGGATTGAATGTCTCCCCCAAAGTTCAAGTTGCAATCTTACTTCCCAAATGTATGTTTATATTATTTGGAGATAAGCCTTTGGGAGGTATTTAGGATTAAATGAGATCACGAAGGTGGTGGGTCCCCCTAATGGCATTTGTGGCTTCATAAGCCAAGGAAGGGTGACGAGACCTAACACATTTTCTCTCTCTCACCACGTGATGCTCTCTGCCATGTCGTGATACAGGATAAAGGCCCTTGTAGATGCCAACCAGATGCTGGCATTAAGCTCTTAGACTTCCCAACCTCCAGAACCATGAGCAAAATAAAGTTCTATTCTTTATAAATTACCTGGTCTTGAGTATTTTGTTACAGCAACAAAATAGACTAAAACAATGGTATACATTTTCTTCTCTTTTATAATCCTTACATAGCTTTTCAGCCTTCTTCCTATAGATGGGTCCTTTGCCATGTCAGACCTAGTATCTTCTTTCATCCCAAAATTAAATTCATAGGCAATATTGCCTACACACCATGTAGCTTAAAGAAAATTAATATAACCAAATGATATGTGTTTCATTGTAAGTGTCTGAGAATGATCAAACAGGGGAATTACAACAAAATAACCAGATATTTGCATATTGCCATGGTGACCATGCCCACAAACGTCAACTATCTCAGAAGTATTGTATTACTGGTTCAAATACCACAAGCAGCTGTGCGTGGTAGCATGCTCTCCCCAAATGGGTAACCAACACTTAATAAAGTCTGAGGCAAAGCAGTCTTTCTTCAATGTCCACAGCCATTGCCATCTTAGAAATTTAATGCCCATTTACATTGGGCAAAAAGTATTTAAAGTTTCTGGGTAAAATAGAATTAAGTTCTTGGTTCAGATAATTTAAAACAGAGAATTCCCCTTGTGGATATCATCTATGGCATCGGAAATCACGGAGGACGCAGGAAGACCACGTGGACATTGCAGGATATCAAGCATTCCTGGCTCATGCCCTCTAAATGCCAGGAGTTTCCCTCAATCATTGACAGCTGAGGTGCCCCCGGACATTCCCCAAATGCCCCCTAGGAGGCAGTACTGCCTATATTAAGAACGACCCTTCTACAGGCGAAAGCTACGTGTTTCTGTCAGTTAACCAAAAAAATGCGGTGGAATTTCAGCATGCGAGAAAGCGCCTTGCAGACTCCTCTTGGTACAGCCAACTTTGCCTGGAGGTTCCCCAACAGCTTTGCTGCATCTTCCTTTGCTTGACAGCCCAGGATGTTTTACCCTGCCTCTCTTCCCTCAGGGGGACTCTTTCAGGGGGACTTCCCTCAGGGGCATTGCCTTCTGACAGCTCTCCCATCCCACAGCTCCCTCCCCACTCTCTCTCTCATATCTGCCCCAGTGAAATCCTTGTATGTTTCATTCCATCTTGGCAACCTGGAAGATGACCAACACAGTAACAGGAACCGCAAAATCTTCATGGTATACAGCATTGCTTATGTTTATGTCCTGTTTGGGAGGTAGGGAGTGGAAACTGGACCATGCTGGGGGTAGACTGGTTGATATTTGACCTCCACTGTGAAGACTGGGGAACACGTTGGTGCTCTGTGTCTCACCCTCCAGCAAGTGAGGCCAGGCATGGTCTCCTGGCGATGGTTAAGGCACGAGGGACCAGCCTAATGTATAAGCCCACTTCAAACCTCCACTTGCCTCAGGTCAGTTACAGAGAAAAATCACATGGCCGAGCCCAGATTCAGAGCTGGAGGGCCCTGAAATGTAACATGACAAAAGGTCAGGACACAGGGCATGGGGAAGAACTGGACTATTTTTGTAATCCTCACAAAGTCTGTACATTTTTCTTACAAGTAAAGTACCATTCTTAGCCTGGGGTGGTGGCACACACCTGTCATCAGTGGGTGGGGAGGCTGAGGCAGGAGGATCAAGAGTTCAAAGCCAGCCTCAGCAAAAACAAGGTGCTAAACAACTCAGTGAGACCATGTCTCTAAATAAAATACTAAATAGGGCTGGGGATGTGGCTCAGTGGTCAAGTGCCCCTGAGTTCAATCCCCGGTACTCGCCCCCCCAAAAGTACCATTCTTTCTCAATTTTTTAAAAAATTATAACCACCCTTACAATTTTCTACAATCACATCATTATACCATCACTCTTTTTTTATAGAGAGGAAGTCTGAATTTCTGAGTATTCATTCTTTCTTTAAAAAATTTTTAATTGTAGATGGACTCAGTATCTTTTTTAAAAAAATTCACTTACGTGGTACTGAGGATGGAACCTAGTGCTCCACACATGAGAGACAAGTGTTCTACCACTGAACCACAACCCCAGCCCCAAATATTCATTCTTTAAACTGGGAAAGACTACCATTGTAGTTGTGGTTACTGGTGAGTTAAAGCCAATTTCTCCTCCGTGCAATGACCTAGTGCGTGACTGCCTGCGACAAAGATTAGATCAGTCACAAATAGCAAAGAACCTACATTTTCTTATCAGATTATTGAAAATCCTTTCACACAAAAGGGCAGAAAGTTAGGACATTATTTTTTTCTATAAATTCAAACAGATTTAAAGTTATCCCTCGATAACATCACTTACTCATAGGCCAACATTCTTAAGAGGGAGGAAACTCTGTTGTGTTCTAGGTCAGTAGGTAAGAATCATACCTAATCCTGGGTAGCCAAGAATTATATCCAATGCCCATGGCTATGGGTACTATGTATAAACATCATTTGTCATGTGTGACCCACCAGAAAATAAGGGGAGAACCACAGTCATAGGCCACAGTGACCTCTCTGCTGCAAGCTTCTCTAATTATACCTCTGCCAAAGTTACTCAACTGTGCATGTCACAAAATCAAACAGCAAGTCTTTCCCACACCACTTACATATTCTTGTAACCAAAAAATGTTATAATTTCAAAAAATTTTAACCCAGTGAAAAGTTTCCAGACAAAACTGTGAACAACCATACACTCCTCATCCAATTTCACCAGCTACTGACATCTGGCCTCTGCCACTGCATTGCCCTCCTCGTATTTATACACGTTCCCCCTTTCCAGGCCACTTGAGAGCTGTGTGCAGACTCCATGATTCTTAACCCTGACAGCCCTCTCCACGGTCTTTCAAGACTGAGGCCATTGTCCTACTCTCTGGAATGCTGTGGCCATATCTAGCACACATATCTAACATTTTATATTCAACATATAGTCCACCCAGAAATTCTCAAAATTGTCTCACAATTACGTTTTAGTTTTCTTTCTATTCCGATTCCATCACATTTGGTTGTTGTATCTCATTAATCTATTAACCGGAAGAATATAGAGAGTCCTATGCCATAATTAAAAAGACATGTCCAGGGTGGAGCCCAGGAAATCTGTCCTTTGCAGACTTTTTCTAGATGACTCTGATAAGAGTCCAGTTCAGGACCACTGAGCTTTGTTTGTAAGGTTAGTTATCTTTTCAGAAGCCTATCTCTTTTTCTCAAGATAAACTTTAATCCACTTCGGGGAATTCTTGAGCCAAGCACAATAAATTCTTGGGAGATCCATAACTCATTCTAATTGATATCCATTTCTTCTCCACCCTATCATCCACTTCCTCTCTAATTCCACTACGTCTCACCTCTTAGCTTGCATGTGGAAAGAACTTGATTACCAGCCCTTGAGAAACTATCTCCTTGGTGGGGGTTGAAGGCACACTCTTGTAATCCCAGCGGCTTGGGAGGCTGGGGCAGGAGGATCAGGAGTTCGAAGCCAGCCTCAGCAACTCAGCAAGACCCTGTCTCTAAATAAAATGTAAAACATGTAAAAAAAAAAAAAAGAGGGGGGGCTGGGGATGTGACTCAGTGATTAAGGCCTCTGGGTGTTCAATCGCTGGTACAGAGAGTGAGAGAGAGAGGGAAAGAGAGAGAGAGAGAGACTGTCTCCAGTATCCCCAGACCTTATCTTGAACTTCGTTTACTTTTAAATTATTAATTCACTGCCCTTATAAAACTTTTTAGAGTAATTTTTAGTTGTCAGTGGAACTTTATTTATCTATATGTGGTGCTGAGAATCAAACCCAGCGTCTCACACATGCCTGGCAAGTGCTCTACCACTGAGCCACAACTCCAGCCCAATAATCACTTTTGATTGAATGATGGGGTGGGAAGGAAGGATTGGCTTGTTGAAATGTAGGTTTCCAGGCTCTGCTCTAAGCTCAGGAATATGCATTTTTACCAGCTAACCAAGTAATTCTTATTTCTTAATTTTTTTTTTTTTTTTGGTCTCTGTGAGCCTTGAAGAATGATTTGTCTTAGTAAACAACTCTGTAAACATTTGGTTGTATTGCTGAATTAAATCCCTACTCTTACACAAAATATTGTCCACAAAACCTAGACACCAAACTAATTTATTTCCATTGTTGGAAATATTTATAATTTTTCCAAAATAAATTCCAAAAATTTATATAAATTTTTATTTATATAAATATATTTATATTTCCATTGTTGAAGTCATCTCTTTGGATATTCCCATTTCACTGGCTTCTCTAAGAAGAAAACATCAGTTAACATATTTTAGTCAGTCTCTGAACCATAGCAACAAACCATGGATTCTGTTGCATCCTGCCTTTTGCTACTACTCTGACAAAATCCCTGTTTAGTGTTGATTCAAATTATTTATCTGAATCTGAGACTGACCTTTGGATTCTAGAAGCATCTTTACAATTCCCGTCACTTTTCTCTCTCTTCCTTTTTTTTTTTTAAATGGGTAGAGATGACACTGAGGGACCATAAAGGAAGGATGACAGATTACACAGTAACCAGGACTTTGATGCCAGTGTGTACTAAGTTATCAGTCAAGGGGAAATAAAGAATTTACTTGCTATTTTGGATTTTTTCTTGGCTTACTCTGAATGCTAAGTAATCTAATGTATGTTAAAAAGAAATATTCTGCCAGGCATGGTCCTGCACACCTGTAACCCCAGCAGCTCCAAAGGCTGAGGAAGGAAGTTCATGAAAAGCCAGCCTCAGTAACTTAGGGAGGCCCTAAGCAACTCAGGGCCTCCTGTCTCTAAATAAAATACAAAAAAGGGCTGGGGATGTGGCTCAGTGGTTAAGCAACCCTGGGTTCAATCCCTGGTACCAAAATAAATAAATAAATATTTATATATATACACACACACATATACATATACATAGTCATTCTAAAAAATATAATTGTTAAACTATCTGATGTCTTTCAGTAAAGACGTACTCTTAAAAAAAAAGAAGTACTCTAGAATCCAAATTTGCCCATGATACAAAATACGATTTTCTTTTTTCTGTCTATGATAACAAAAGAAATAATTTCTATGATGTGATTCCACTGATGCTTCCAATGACTCTAGTGAAATAATGTGGAAAAACCCCAACAGGTCAGTGTGGTGGTACACACCTATAATTCCAGCTATCTGGAACACAGAGGAAGGAGGGTCACAAGTTTAAGGCCAGCCTGGGCAACACAGCAAGACCTTGTCTCAAAATAAAAACAGAAAGGTCTGGGCTGGGGCTGGGGCTCAGCCATGGAGCTCTTGCCTAGCAGGTGTGAGGCACTGGGTTCAATTCTCAGCACTGCATAGAAAAAAATAAAATAAAGGTCCATCAACAACTAAAAATATATATAATTTTTTTTAAAAAAAGGGCTGTGTACATAGCTCAATGGGAGAGTACTTGCCCCACCCCCCACGCACCAAGGTCCTGGGTTCAATCCCCAGTACTAAAAGAAAAAAAAATTGAACTGGTCATCCGATGTGAAAATAGAACTGGGATAATCTCTTACTAGCAGAAGTCAGCATGTCAGTGTGTCACACAAGCTATTCTCAGATACATAAGTAAATCGGGAGTGACAACCAGTTACTGTGACAAAGTAGGAAATAACACCATTGTTATCACATCACAAGTAAAACCCATAGCCATTGTTTTAATGAGGGAAAATTTATTTTTTTTCATGACGAATGATGCAGTGATTGTTTCAAGATCATGACTAAATATGCCAAGGGGACCTGTTTTGAAATTTTTAATGGACAGGTAAACATTAGGTATATTTATGGTATACAACATATTTTAATATACATGCATATTGTCAAATGGTTAGATCAAGCTATTTAACAAATGTATTACCTCAAATCCACTTGTGTAGATGTGGTGAGAACGATTTTTAAATTTATTCTCTTAGCAGTTTTCAAGCATACAATATATTGTTATTAATTTTAGTTGCCATGATATATAATAAATTTCTTGAACTTGTCCTCCTATCTAACTAAAGTTTTGTGTCCTTGGATCAACATCTCCCCAGGACCATCACCACCACTCTCAGTGCCTGGCCACACCATTCAACTCTCTTTCAATGGGTTAGACCTTTTTGGGGAGCACATAGAGGTGAAATCAGGCAGCATTTGTCTATGTCTGGCATATGTCACTTAATATAATATCATCCAGGTTCATCCGAGTTGCTGCAAATGACAAGATTTCCTTCTTTTTAAATAGTATTAGATCTAAATAGTATTCTAATAGATCTAAATAGTATTCTATTGTGTATATATGTCACATTTTCTTTATCCACTGATCCTCTGATGGACAATTAGATTGATTTCATATCTTGTCTATTATATATAGTGCTGCAACAACACAAGAGTGCAGATATCTCTTCACTCTGGGTGAACACACATACTGAGTTCATTTCCTTTCACTATATACCCAGTATTAGGATTGTTGGATCCTATGGTAGTTCTATTTTTAATTTTTGAGGACCCTCCATACCATTTTCTGTAATGGCGATACTATTGATATTCACACCAATGATATACAAGTTCTTTTATCCATATCCTTACCAATACTTGTTATTTTTCTTCTTTTTGATGATAGTTGTCCCGACAGGCATGGGATTACATTTTATTGTGGCTTTAATTCACATTTCCTATTAGTGATGTTGAACATTTTTCACATACCCTTTGGCATGTATGCCTTTGGGAAATGTTTATTCAAGCCCTTTGCCCATTTTTTAGTCAGACTTTTGACTTCCTATTGAGTTGTTCAAATTCCTTACATATTTTGGGAATTAACCTCTTATCATATTATAGTTTGGAAAATATACCCTCCCATTCTATAGGTTTTTTTTCTTCACCCTGCTGTTTCCTTTGCAGTGCAGCAGCTTTTTAGTCTGAAGTTTTGTTTTTGTTGACAGTAATTTTGGAGTCATATTAAAAAAACCAGACCAATGCCCAGACCAATGTCACTAAGCTTTCATGTTTCTTTTCTTCTTTTTTCTTTTTTCTTTTTTGCATCAGGGATTGAACCCAGGGACACTTAACCTCTGAGCTACATCCCCAGACCTTTTTCATATTTTATTTAAAGACAGGGTCTCTCTGAGTTGCTCAGGGCCTTGCTAAAGTGCTGAGGCTGGCTTTGAGCTTGAGATCCTCCTGCCTTAGCCTCCTGAGTCACTGGGATTACAGGTGTGCATCACTGGGCCCAACACCCCCATAATTTCTTCTAGTAGTTCTATGGTTCCAGGTCTTGCATTTTGAACAGATTTCTTTTCTTTTCTTTTTTCTTTTTTTTTTTTTTTTGGAACCAGGGATTGAACTCAGGGACACTCGGCCACTGAGCCACATCCCCAGCCCTATTTTGTATTTTATTTAGAGACAGGGTCTCACTGAGTTGCTTAGGGCCTCGCTAAGTTGCTGAGGCTGGCTTTGAACTCACGATCCTCCTGACTCAGCCTCCCAAGTCGCTTGGATTACAGGTGTGCACCACCGCGCCTGGCCATTTTGAATAGATTTCTGTATATGGTCTGAGGCACAAATAATTTCATTCTTCTGTAAGTGGGTATCTAATTTCCCCAGCATCATTTATTGAAGAGACTGTCCAAAGGAACTTCCCAATAGACTTGTCCACAAGATTCCCGAGCTGGCAAACTTCTGGTTATATATGCTACTCTGGCCTACAACTTAAGCAGGAATGCTACTGAGGATCAAAGATGGCTGAAAACGTTTTCCTACTCTGCTCATAGAGTGGTGGAATTTAATTCTGCTCCTTAAAATTTGGGCAGGCCTTAGTGACTTGCCTGACTAGCAGAATGGGAAAGAAATAGGATTCTGCAGGCAGTCAGAAGTCTTGCAGTTTCTACCTAGATTTCTTAGACTACTCATTCAGAGGGAAGTCAACCACTATGTAAGAAGTTTGACTACCTGAGATGACCAGGCTGCAAGGAAGCCCAATCTAGCCACATTGACAAAGAAAAATGCCTAGTCAGCCATAGCTGGTCCAAGTGCCATTCAAGTGAATGAAAGAGCCATCTCAAAGATTCCAGCTTCAGTAAATGTGACAGTGGGAAAGAAACAAGGATCCTAGTGGATAGCCAGAACAAAAGCCACAGGCACACAACCCCAGTTGAGCTGTTTCCATCTACCTCCAGCCAGTAAGCTACCCCAGCTGAGGTGTCAGTCATCAGATCAGAGAGCACAGATGAGCTGCTGCCATACCCTATTGAATTTCTGGCCTACAAAATCATGAGCAGAAGAAAGGTTTGTCATCTTATGCCACTCTGTTTTGGAGTGGTGGTTGTCTTATGCCAACACACAAAATTATGGAGCCAGGCATGGTGGCACACGCCTGTGATCCCAGTGGCTAGGGAGGCTGAGGCAGGAGGATCACAAGTTCAAAGCCAGTCTCAGCAACTTAGGGAGGCATTAAGCAATTCAGTGAGACCCTGTCTCTAATAAAATATAAAAAAGGGCTGGGGATGTGGCTTAATAGTTAAATGCTTCCAGGTCAACCCCTGGTGCAAAAAAAAAAAAAAAAACAACATACACACACACACACACACACACACTTAAGGGCCTCTGGGTTCAATCCCTGGTACAAAAAAATATATATATATATATGTGTGTGAGTGTGTGTGTGTGTGTATATATATATATATATGGGTTCAACCTCTGGTACCAAAAAAATAAACAAAAAAGTTACAGGCCCCAAGCAGAACTGGCAAAAAGGGAAATCAGAAAGTCTATGGGACTTGGTGTTTGAGCTGGGACTGAATAAAAAGGCAAAAAGAAAAAATGTGGGAGCAGCACACAATCCTGTTTTTGTTTCATGAATAGAGGACACAAGACTGGACAGAAGCTGAAGCCAGATCATGGCAGACCTTGATTGACAGGATGAGGAACACATTCTTAATTCTTTTTTTAAGGGGGGGGGATACTGGAGATTGAACCCCGAGGGCACTGAACCACAGAGTCACATCCTCAGCCCTTTTTTATTTATTTTTGTTTTGCTTTTTTTTTTTTTTGGTTTCTTGTTTGTTTGTTTGTTTTGTTTTTTTGAGACAAGGTCTCACTAAGTTGCCGAGACTGGCTTTGAACTTGCAATCCTCCTGCCTCAGGCTCCCAAGTTGCTGGGATTACAGGCATGTGCCATTGTGTCCAGAACACATTCTTAATTCTGTGGGAGCCAATAAAAGCTTTTGAACAAAAAGTGTTATGAAGGCGTTGTCCTCCAGTATCATTCTTTTATGCTTCTTTAGTAACATCAGCCGCAATTTTTAACTGAGTGCATGCCTGTGCAAAATAATGATTATATCTCCTGTCTTCTCTTGCAGCTGGGTATGGTCATTTTGACTAAATTCTCTTTAAGAATTATAAGACAAATAATATGTGCAACTTTTAGATCATGTTGCCCCCACCATTTTCAGAGAATGGAACACAAGGCCTCATGAATTCTAGGTTCTAGGCAAGTGCTCTACCACTGGTCACATACCCTGTTCTTTTTATTTTATTTTTCATTTTGAGACAGTGTCTCACTAAGTTACCTTGGCTAATCTGAAACTTGGAATCCTCCTGCCTCAGCCTCCTGAATAGCTTGGATTACAGGTGTTCTTAAAGGGAGAATGAATGCCCTCAGTGCTCCTTTTTTTCCTAGATTACCCTTGGCAAAGCAAATTACAGAATGGTTGAAACAAGAGGAACGCTGGAGGCAGGAAGGCTGATTAGGAGAACTCAATAGCCTAGATAAGAAGTGAGGAAGTAACAACTGAGCCAGTATAGTAGCAATGGGAATGGATGGGAGGGAGGAATGTGATAAACATTGCGAAAGGAATGTCTGTGGGACTTGGCAACAGATCAAATGAGAGAAGACACCAGAGGGAAGAATCAAAGATCACTTTGAAATTTCACACAGAGGTGACTGTGTCACCAATGATTTTGGTAACAGAAACAGGGGAGTCAGATGAATAAGCTTGAGGAAGACAACCATAAATTTGGTTTTAAGTATGTTGAGTTGAGATGCCTGCAGGATATCCAGGTGGAGATGTAAAGCAGCAGTTGGAAAGTTATTTCTAGAGCATGATTTGAGAACTTTTGCATAAAAGGGCTAGTCAAATCAAAGGGAGAGGTTCATGGGCAAATGAGAGTGTGTGTCTTAGGAATTACTCTTTCTTCGGTGCACAGAAAAATAAATTGCACTCTGGTAAACCAGACAAAAATATGTAGGCTCTTCACCCGACACATCCCCTCCCAACCACCAAAACCCCCTACTAGCTCCAGCCAACAGCTTAATGACTTCAAGTAATGAACCAGGCACCGTCTCAAAATTTGGACAGCTCCTCAAGTTCCTTATGAAGGCATCTTAATTTGCACAAATATGTCATGACATGTTTTAAGATGACTCTCTTTTTGCAAGAAATCGATAGTACATTGCCTTCCTCCTTAACTTAGGTTAGCTACATATTAAGACTTTCACAGACATCTTAAAAGAACAATTCTTTTCAAAAGCAGAATAAGAAAATAAAAACATAAACATACACAGTAAACAGACTGCAGAGATTCCCCTTATATCTGCGGTGGCCAGAGCAGATATTAAATAAAGGATAAAACAAAAAGGAAGTCAACTGAATGTGAGCAATAAGGAACCACCATTTGGAGCTGGCCAAACTGCTGCCCGCGACGCTTTCGCGCCAGGGAGGGGCCCCGGAGTGAAAAGGTTAAAATTCAGTGGTTGGTGTGTTTCAGCTGCGGTTACATGGCAGAAACGCATCTGGAAGTGGTGGCGTGAGAGCTCCTTCTTCTATTACGCCTTCAGCCTGCATTCCGCGAGGGACTCAGGGAACCTCCAGGCAGTCTCAAGTCGCACGCCCGGGCGTCCGGGGCGCTGGATTTGGTGCCACCGCGAGACCCCTTTCACTTATGGGTAAAGCTTTGCTAGAGCCTTTAATGAACGTGTGCTTAGACTTCTCTTATCCATCCATGCCTGGGCCGGGGACTGTGCGGGGCACCAAAGAGTGCTTTATCAGCCCCCCCCCCCACACACACACACACACAGATTCAGAAAGAAAAGATTTTACGCAGGAAGAGGACGCGGCGAGATGATCACCCTGGATACCCTTCACCGCTCACGCCCCTGCTCCGGGGAGTCGGACGAGCTCTGGAGAACTCAGGCCACGCGGAGACCCAAAGCACCGACCCTGGCGGGAATTCTTCCCCACCCCCATCCCTGGATAAAGAACGCCGCGACGTTCTACGTTCTCCAGGCGCTCTGACCCCCACGATCCAGACCCCGGCTGGCCCGGAGTGGCCCGGCGAGTGCCAACGAGCCGGGGCCATCCCCCCAGGCCGCGCCTCCCACGGTTGTCTGGGGCCAGCTTCCGTTAGCTGGGCCGGGAGGCAGAGGCGGAAGCCAGGATTGGCCCGCGCCGGGACCCAGCCTACCTCCCAACCCCGCGATAGACAACCCAGGAGGTGGCCAGGGGCTGGCGGCGGAGGCTCCCGGGTTGCGATTGGCCAGATCCGCGGGGGGCGGGGCGAGGGCGGGGCGGGGCGAGCTCAGGCCACTCCCTGCTCACGCCCTCCTCAGTCTGCTTCCTCCCGCGCGGATCGGGCGTTGCATCATCTCCAGCCCGCGGCTGCTGTGAAGAGGCTGGGCGCGGCGCGGTCCGCTCGGTTCGGGACTGCAACTCGCATCCCACGCCTCTGTTCACCTTCGCGGACCTGCTTCTCCGCCCGGACAGAAGATCCTGAGGTCGCCTCTCAGACTCTGCCTGGTGTAGCTGGCAGACTCCACAAGCTCCGCCCGATCCATTCATTGGGAGCCGGTCTTTTCAGAGCCCAAGTCCATTGCCTCCTCCAGCTTGGAGCACCCGGCAGCGTCATGGAGAAAAGCAGCGAGACCAACGGCTACCTCGACGGCGCCCAGGCAGGGCCTGCAGTGGGGCCTGGCGCGCCAGGGACCGCGGTGGGACGCGCGCGGCGCTGCGCTGGCTTCCTGCGGCGCCACGCGCTGGTGTTGCTGACAGTGTCTGGGGTGGTGGCGGGCGCCGGCCTGGGTGCTGCGCTGCGCGAGTTAAAGCTAAGCCGCACACAGATCATCTATTTGGCCTTCCCCGGAGAGATGCTGCTCCGCATGCTGCGCATGATCATCTTGCCGCTGGTGGTCTGCAGCCTGGTATCAGGCGCTGCTTCTCTCGACGCCAGCTCCCTCGGGCGTCTGGGTGGCATCGCTGTTGCCTACTTTGGCCTCACAACGCTTAGTGCCTCGGCGCTTGCTGTCGCTTTGGCGTTCATCATCAAGCCAGGATCCGGCGCGCAGACACTTCAGTCCAGCGACCTGGGACTGGAGGAGTCGGGGCCCCCTCCGGTCCCCAAAGAGACGGTGGACTCTTTCCTTGACCTGGTCAGGTAATACAACCCTTCTCCCCAAAGGCGAAGTGGGTGTCTCCATCCGGATGGTTACACGTCCACATATGTCCTAAGTTAATTCTTAATTGGCCGATGGTGGCCTGTAACTTTTGTTTTAATATCCACATAGCGTCTGGAGTCTTTGCATGCTTACCACACCTTTGCAAAACAGCAGGAGTCCACCGGCCAATGTCAAGGAGCAGGGACACATCATTTATCAAGAACCAGTGTTACCGTTAGATGAGTATGTGTGTTAGGGAAGAGTATGCCAATCCACCTTTACTTAACTCCTTACACTCAGACTGCCTCACTGGTTAAAAATGTTTCCACCACGACCAGTATCTTCACCCCACTTTGTCCCTATAGTGCCCAAAATCTTTTGGGAGCACTGGTTAAAGTTTGCCTGTTAGGCTGTCCTGCTTGCAGTTTAGGGCCTTCTCTGATTAAGCCCTTGGGCTGTGAAGGAAGCTGGCAGTTTTCTTAGGAGTTGTCAGTAGATTCTAGGATAACAGGGCTGGAGCTGTGTGGGGCCCTTTTCTGGAAACATGTCTCCCTGGGAACTTGGGACAAGTTACTGTCTACCCCAGTCAGGACCACTGAAGAGTATAGTGAGTTTCAAAGGACTTTCTTTGTGAGAAGGTGTGTATTCTAGAGGGTTGAAACAAAGAATGCACCTTCACTTAACTTTACTGCCTTTGGGTGACTCATAGAAGTTACATTTCATCCCTTGAGATGTAGTTTCCAAAGTCTCACCTCTTTTGGTTTCTCTAATAAGCCAAAGTTCACAGATGGGGACCTCAAAGTTCACAGCAGCAGGCAAGCATTGACTTATCTAATCAGGTTTGGTTGAGTGAGGTGTCCAGCTGGGGACCTCCAGATTTCTAATTCTAGATTCTGAGGCTTGGAGGTATGTTTGGTTTTGAGTCATTGAGGCAAAGCTCTCCATTGCTGAGACTAAAAAGCAGCAAACGCTGGGCAAAGTGACTTGCTTTTCTGCTGTTTCTATTTCTCTGTCTGGAAAATGTGATGACTGTCTGCTACTTAAAAAAGAAATGTTCATCTAAAACATTAATAACAACCAAAAATCCAGGACATTTCTACTGGGAAAAGAAAAAAAAAAATGATGAGGAGGACCAGAAATCTTACCAAAAGGGCAGGTGGGGGTGGCCTATAGGGACTTTGATGAGATCACAGCCTTTTTTTCCTGTTGCAGCTTGATATTTGGAGTCTTTAGAAATTTTTAAAATTCAAGGACTTTTAGGTGCTGAAGAGAAAAGAAGTCTGCTAACATGGAGAGCACCTTTGCTTTATTACCTTCAGGTATCTTCAGCTCTTACAGGGAAGAGTTCAGGGATTCTTTTTTGCAGGGGTCTGTGACCCAGGGAGAAAGTATGGTGTTCAGCTGTGCCGGACTGGTGGTAACTCAGAGGGCACCTCAATAGTGTTCTGTCTCCAAAAGATAAATGGTGGCCATAAAATGGGGAAAAGGGCTAAGACAGGGGAGGATACCTCATTTTCACCAGCCCCAGAAAGGACTTCTTGTTTCCTGGTGATGGTTTTAGATCTAAGCCCCTTTAGCACCTGCTTCTAAAGTGAATGGTAACCCAGTGTCATAGCTTAGCAGTCAGTATAGATTCCACTTCTCAATGACTTGGGCCACACCTGCCTGGGAGGGCTAAGAGAGGCTTTGTCCTGGCTTGTTAGAATAGGTAGGATTTTATTGTGCTTCCAAAGGCCAACTTCATTTAATCCAGCAGTTCATGGATAAAGGAAGGGCAGGTGGTATGATCCTGTTTTACAGCTGAGGAAGCTGAGACACAGAGATGAAGCAATTTGTTCATGGTCATGGAGTGGTTTATCAAAGGATGGATTAGGAAAACTGTGGCTCTCCTGTCCTATAGTTTGGGGCTCTATTTATCCTACTTTCTCTTCCCCCAAGTCAACATGTTATAGTAATCAACCACAGTTTTCAGTTTTTTGGGTTTTTTTCTTTCATGAGGATGTCCCAGAAATAGTTGCTTTGGGCCAATAGAGGAACCAGGTCAACTTCGGCTAGGCCAAGTCAAATTCCCACTTCCTCTAACCAGGAGTTAAGGCTGAACCCCCTAAATGGAGGAAAATATGCAAACCCCTGCTCAGTTTTGGTTTCATGCTGAGTGCCTCCTGGGAGAAAACTGAGGCCTGAGCCACCTAGAAATGCTTCCTGAGTCTAGAGATTCCCTGAGTCAATTTTTAAAATTTGTTTCCTTCAACAAAGCTCATGGATGCTGATTTGATATGACTCTGGCCTTGTTCTTTGGCAGAGAGAGGCAGGACCCAGTCCTTTCTGCCTTTGGGCAGGTGAATGAAACAAGACTGCTAGGGAATAGCTCATTTTTCCTCCAGACCCTTGGTAACTGTCCAGAACTCAAACACCTGGAAGGCTAGAAAAATTCCCTGGTGAGTTGGCACAGTTGCCACCAAGGTCTTGTGCTCAGGGCCTTTCCTGATGGTGAAGTGCCCAGAACTCCCAAGGGGTCTGTCATGATTTCTAACTTACCTTGTAAAGGTGGAACTGCCAGTTAGGGATGAAGCCAGTAGATATTCATTTGTGTGTCTATGTGTGTGTGTGTGTTTCACCATATTTTCATTTAATTTTATTATGATTAATATATCTTATCTATAGATATCCTATAAACAAGAAAACCATACAGTTTTGAGAGGTTTAAGGGTTTGTTTTGTTTTTTGAGACTGATATCAATTTATTTAAACAAACAATAGCACAACACATGCACATAAATTGTAGTCAGACTACAAGTCTGGAGCATCAGGTGTGGGATCAGGAACAATACGGTGCAATGGACAGTTCTTTATTGTCTAGTGACCAGGAGACACTACACAGTTTTTACAAAGGGGAATTGTGAGAGTACCTACCTCACCAGACTGTCTTGAGAATTATAAATGAGTTATATCTGTAAAACTCTTAGAACAGGCTGGCCCAATATCTGCTTGCTCTTGCTATGTATGTATCAATAGGTGACTAAGGCTTTCCAGCTTCAGAAGTAAAGTTTTATGGAAAATTGTAAACTCCTGTTTGGGCACATAATGTGGACCCAGGAGCTGGATATATAATATGAATTAAATGAGCAAATCTCATACACTTTTCATTAATGAATGAATTGATATAAGAATGGACTTTTTTGGTAATTTGGAGGTGGTGCAGAGAACAAAAGATTTGAAATCAGACAGGTGTAGTTGAGAATTTTGCCTCAATCTCGTGCAGTGAGCACATAGTCAAATGCTTGAACCTTTCTAAGAGATGATCATCATACTTAACTAAATATTTTTTTGTGGATGCATCTAATTATTCTTATGCTGGGATTCATTTTTCCATGTTCATACCTGCACATAACATAATGTGATCAATCTCATTCCCATTACCTTTTTGGTACCAGGGAGTAAACTCAGTGGCACTCAACTTATGAGCCACATCCCCAGCCCTATTTTGTATTTTATTTAGAGACAGGGTCTCACTGAGTTGCTTAGCGCCTTACTGTCACTGAGCCTGGCTTTGAACTCGAGATCCTCCTGCTTCAACCTCCAGAGCTGGTGCCATTACCTTCCTTTCCCTGCCCTTCCTTCCACATCAGCTTGCTCTACTCTACTGATATTCCTTCTCTTACTATTTTTTAATTAGTACATTATAATTGTATAAAAAGGAAGGATTTAACATTTTAATTCAGAATGTGATTCATGAGTTAACCGTGATTTCCCACACAATCTATTTGAAATAACAAAGTAGAACGAGAAGCTGGAGTGAGGAGGCTGATGCAAGAAGCACTGAGAAGTGGTGGCAGGTAGCTACTGGCAGGTGGGAGAATGACAGTGTTCTTCTGAGCAACCCAGAGCTTCATTGCCTGGGAGCCTGGAACAGTACAGGACTTCCAAAATTGTGTGTGACCTGAATGATTGACTTGTGACTTCTCATCCAAAATAACATGATTTGGGCACCAAAGAGACAAACAGGTTGTCAGAACACTAGTCATTGTAGAACTTTTTATTTATTTATTTATTTTTATCTTTTTAGTCGCCAATGGATCTTTTGCTCAATTTTATTTATATATATGTGGTGCTGAGTATCGAACCCAGGGCTTCACACATGCCAGGCAGGCGCTCTACCACTGAGCCACAACTCCAGCCCCTAGACCTTCTTGATCCCCAACAATGCTTATTGATTGTGGGCATGTCCATAACTTCTCCATTCTTGGTTTCCTCATCTTTATAGGAGGAATTGTGATAGTACCTACCTCATAGGACTGTGTTGAGAGTTACGTGAGTTACATCTGTAAAGTCTTGCTGACCTAACATCTGCTTGCACTTGCAATGGATCAATACAACAGAGAGATTGGGTTTTTCCAGTTCACATGAGCTAATCAGGTTGGCCCTCTTTCCATAACCTGAGATAAATGGAAAGAAAAGAACTGTTTAGGGGAGTTCAGGATGACCTGAAGCTAAATGGTCCTTAGGCATATTGGGAACTCCATGGCATCTAGAAGAGAAGCAAGCAGTGTAATAGAATCACACTATGGGAAATTTGGAAGATGGAGAAAAGTAAAACTAAATACAGAAGAGTCTTCCATTCTGAAATGAGGCAAATCTCACAGATCCTCACTGACCTTCCAGTTTCTTTTTCCTTTGCCTTACATGTGTATGGTCTCCAAAATCAACCACAGTTTTCAGTTTTTTGGGTTTTTTTCTTTCATGAGGATGGAACCTAGGGCTTCACTCATTCTAGGCAGGTGCTCTGCCACTGAGCCACATCTCCAGCCTGACCTCAGTTTTCTTGAGCTATAAATTGAAGGGAATGAGGCAGCTGGCTTCAAACATGCCTTTGGGCTCTAAAGTTAGTAATTTTCAAAAGAACAAGAGGCTTAGCTGCAAAGGAGGCAGGTAGTGTCAGGACGTGGACCAGGGCTCCTGTCTGTACCGGTGGCCAGAAGAATGGCCCTGGGCCATCGTTGTGCAGTCACATAGCAAGAGTGCTGCCATGTGCATAGTAGGTTTTTGTCACCTAGTTTTCTAGGTGATTAACTGATTAGCTTACGTGAACTGGAAAGCTAGGTTTTTCCACTGGTACTTATTTTCTCAATAGTGGACAATGCTTAGGCCTTTCCCTTCATGGAGAGGCAGGAGGGACTTAACTTGCCTTCCCATGGATTGGCACAGATATCTACAATGCCTCTCAAGCTGCCAAGAACACATCTCTCAAGTAGGTGCAGAGAAACCTATTGGAGACTGGGATGCAATATTAGTGAGGAGCTGGGCAGGGTGGTGGCGCACACCTATAATCCCAGCATATGGGGAGGCTGAGGCAGGAGGATTGCGAGTTCAAAGTCAGCCTCAGCAACTTATCAGGGCCCTAAGCAACTCAGTGAGACCCTGTCTCAAAATAAAATACAAAAAAAAAAAAAGATGGCTCGGGATGTGGGCCAGTGGGGGGGTGCCCCTGGGTTTAATCCCCCGTACAAAAAAAAAAAAAAAATACACACACACACTCACACACACACACTAGGAATTACACAGACAAGGGAGTGAATTGTGAATAAGTTCTTTGAAGTATTGACCCCAGCAGGTTGCTTTAACTATGCGTGTGACTCTTTTTTTATAGGCAAGATGAAACAGGGACCCAACTTAACAGGGGTTTCTCAGCCTAATAGGACACTGAGGGGAAAAAATAGAAGTTCATAATTTAAAAAAAAAAAGAGGGCTGGGGATATAGCTCAGTTGGTAGAGTGCCTGCTTCGCAAGCACAAGGCCCTGGGTTCGATCCCCAGCACTGCAAAAAAAAAAAAAAAAATTTAACTTGACCGTTTATTCTGTCAGACAGGAGAATAACTGAACCAGAATGAAAAGAACATACACCTAAGGAGGTGGTCTGGGTCATGAGTAAGAGCAGGCACTAAAACCAGCCACCTGGGACCTGGGTTGAATCCCAGACAAGCCGTTTCGTCTCTCGTGCCTCAGTTTCCTTCTCTGTAAAATGAGGCTAATGGTAATCCCTACTCCCTGGAATTTCTTGGGGGATTACATGAGCTAATACTTGAGTGTCTTGCTGGTGTTCTCATGTATCCCAGCCTCTGGGGTCAGCTGAGGGCTACTTGACACAGAGAGTGAATGCTGTTCTTAGCCTGTTTCCCCCAAAAGTCCCCCCAGGAGTCCAGCCCTAGCTTCTCTGTCTAGGATCTAAAACTAGATGTAGGCCTAAAAGAGAAGGTAGATTGACTGTACACACGTAAACACACACGCCCATCCTCAGAGCATGAGCCCACTATCCCAGCCGGCCCTCGGCGTCCAGACTGGTAGGGGGTACCAAGATCTGAAGGGGGACAATCCTCTTAACTGGCTCTGAAATAATAAACACGATGGCTAATAAATATTTACCAAATATACATACCATGCCATATCCTGTTCTGGAGTCTTTGAAATTTGTATAGATCTAGTAAAGAATTTTTGAACTTAAATAGAAGGAAATACTTCTGGAACAAAAAATATACCTAAGCAAAAGTGAACTGTTTTGCAATCTTCTCATATAGAACAGGAAAACACATACCACCCCTGACAATAGGATCAGAAGAACACACAGCACCAGATGTATAAAGAAGGAACATTTTTGAAGTTTTTCATGCTGAGCTGCATGAGCCTGTACAGCACCC
>JAJEJO010004319.1:52500-65077 GCA_020662805.1 Glaucomys volans | reverse complement strand
TGATAAGTTGCTTCCATTCTGTCTAATGTGTTTCATCTTTTATAAAATACTGGCTAGCCAGGCGCAGTGGGGCACGCCTATAATCCCAGCAGCTCAGGAGGCTGAGGCAGGATCACTAGTTCAAAGCCGGCCTCAGCAACTTAGAGAGGCCCTAAGCAACTCAGTGAGACCCTGTCTGTGAATAAAATATAAAAAAGGGCTGCGGATGTGGCTCAATGGTTAAGCACCCCTGGGTTTAAACCCCAGTACCAAAATAAAATAAAATACTGGTTGAAGCCAATAATTTGATTTTGTGATCTACTCATGCTTGAGAAACCTTAGTCTAAGACATATATAGTATTACGTAGTTCAAGTAAATCCCTCAGTATCAAACAACAGAAAGAGTAAGTATTTGCCCACTTGAAGAAGACCAAGATTTCCAGGGTTGGAAATCCTCTAATGCCCAGGAACAGGGAGCCATGTGCAGAGCGGAACCCAGGAAGACAGTCCATTCCTAATTTCCAGGCTCCGGATCTCCTGCACATCTGTGCTGTCCCACAGGACAGACACTAGCCACGCAAAGCTATTTAAACTTAATTAGTTTAAATGTAAATAAAATTAATTCAGTTCCTCAGTAGCACTGGCCCCATTCGAAGAGCTCAGTAGCCACATGGATGGCACAAATAAACTTTTCCATTGGCAGTGCTGGTCTAGATGGAGCACGATGGGAGATGAATCAACTTCATGACTCCAGGCCTGGGGGGTCTCTGTGCTAAATGAGGGATCGCCTCCAGAATTGCTTCCAGCTCCATGTCTCTAATTTGGAAAGCCTATAAAGTTAGTTACTGTATGAATGCGAGCAGTTGGGAAGGGTCCCTGGAGACAGAGCTCTGAGGACCAGAACTGTTTTGGCTGGCGAGCAGCTAATCATTGCATACAGGAACATTCCAAGGAAGGAGGGGCCAGAGTTCACAGTCGGTCTGTGTTGGAATGGTAAGTCGAAGAAGGACTCAGAGGATGTGCTTTCCTCCTGCAGCCTCAGCTCCTATCTGGTAGAAGGAAACTACTGCTGCTCCTCATCTGCGACAACCAGGGACCAAATGAATGGAATGTGGGGTTTTTTGTGGGTGTTTGAGCTTTGGCTCACTGCCCCCAGGCAAATCCTTCCTAGGAACTGATATTTGAAAACTGTCTCATTGAGTATCTGTGTTTTGGGGTTGTAGAATCTCCTTCTCAGTTATCACTATCTTCTCTTTTTAAGCAAATTCGAGGTATGATTTGTATACAGTAGAAGATGCCCATGTAAGGTACAGTGGGTTTTGAGAAAACTCATGTAACCATACCACAATCAAGACACTGAATACACTGGGTATGGAAGCCCATGCCTATGACCATAGTGACTCAGGAGGCTGAGATAGGAGGATCACAAGTTTGAAGCCAGCCTGGGCAACTTAGTGAGACCCTGTCTCAAGAAAAAAAAAAAAAAGGACTAGTGATGTAGCATAGTGGTGCAGCACCACTGCTGCTGAGTTCAGTCCCTAGTAGTACACACACACACACACACACACACACACACACTCTGCCCTCATGCATCACTCAGAACTCTCCATTCTCCCATGGCCTTGAGTTGCTGATGGGCTTTTTATGACTGTCAATTTGGTTTTCTTTTTCTAGAGTTTCATATCAGTGGAATCATTCAGTATGTGCTTTTCTTTGGCACAATGCTGTGGCAATTACCCATGTTGTCGTGCATATCAGTAGTTAGTTCCTTTTTATTGCCAAGTGGTATTCCATTGTATGGATTTATCATAGTCTATTTATCCGTTCATCTGTGATGGACACTTGGATTTGGTTCTCTTTAGAATAGTGCTATTACACGTATGCGCCTTTGTGCAGACATTTATTTTCATTTCTCTTGGGTAAATATTCCAGGACTAGAATTTCTGGGTCATATGGTAAATGTATGTTTAACTTCATCAGGAACTGCCAAAATGCATTGTATTCTTCTTAGGGACTTAATTTTTTTTGGCAGGAGCTGCTGTTTCGCCTAAAGTATTGCCTGTACCCCTCTGTTTCCATTGGATCTTGTCTTGGTCTGAAAACAAGTTCTGGGTTAGGGCGCATGATAAAAAGACCAGGAGGACAGAAAAGGATTTAAACAAATAGTGTTGTGCTTTTTGGAAGAGAGTGCATTTCCAGGCTGTGAGAAAGACTTTGCTTGCATCAATTGAGGAAACAGCTCAATCCCTGAAGGATGTGAGGAATTTGCAGGGGAAATTGTTCTCCTTGGAAAGGTGGAGGTTTTTGAACTTGGCTGTTTCCTTAATTTACCTGTCCTCAGAGAAAGAGAGTCCTGTGGCCAGCTCAGTCTGGAAACTACTGAGAGTTGTTACGTGATGGGTATAGAATAAGGAAATCTTCACATGGGGCACTTTTCTGTTTCTGACCAGAGTAGTAAACAAAAATGAGATACCAAACCTAGCCCAAAGATTGAAATAGATAAGAGAGTTGCTTTGTAATGGAAATAATAGGCAAATGTTGCTCTTCACCTATATACCAAAGACTAACCAATGCAAGTTGCTAGTCTCCCCGCAACCCCACCTTTTTTAAAGTGCGTACATGTGATTAGAATCAAATTTCTGATCACAATTTTACAACCATTAATTTAGCCAAAGATCACCTTTTTTCAGCTTAAATGCAGGCATGTTCTTGCTAGTCTTCTGTAAGTACATTAAAAGCAGTTCAGGTTTCATAGGCAAGTTTGGGAAATACTGTGTTGCAGCCTCTAAAGGCTGGCCATCCTGTGAGAGGACCCTGAATAGTCTTTTTTTTTGGGGGGTGGGGGTGGCTACTGGGGATTGAACTCAGAGGCACTCAGCCACTGAGCCACATTCCCAGCTATATTTTGTATTTTATTTAGAGACAGGGTCTCACTGAATTGCTTAACTCCTCGCTGTTCCTGAGGCTGACTTTGAACTTGCAATCCTCCTGCCTCAACCTCCCGAGCTGCTGGGATTATAGTCATGCACTACCAAGCCCAGCTGGCCTTGAGTGTTCTAATAAAGTAGTTTTACATCTAATTAACCTTGACTGGTGTATTAGTAATATATTGCTATAAAACAAATAACCATAAATGTTGCAGCTTAAAATCCCACACATTTATTATCCTAGAGTATTTGCGGGTCAGGAATCTTGGCATTCTGCTTCAGAGTCTCTCACAAGGTTACAGTCATGGGTTGGGCCAGGGCTGACATCTCATCCAAAGACTCAACTGAAGGATTCATTTCAGATGTCACCTAGTGGTTGGAAGAATTCGATTAGTTGAAGATTGGACTGGTTGCCTTGGTTCCTAGTTGGATTTTTGGCTAAAGACCACCAGCAGTTTCTTGTCATGTGGGCTTTTCCAACAGCTGCTTGCTTTTTCGAAGTGTGCAATCCCAGAAGACAATCAGGACACTAGGATAGCAAGATGGAAGCTACATAAATCATGGAAGGGACATCCCATCATCTTGGCTGCATACTATTGGTTAGAAGCAGGTCACAGACCCTACCCACACTCAAGGAGAGAGGTTTATTTACTTAAAGATGTGAATACCAGGAAGCCAGCTTAGATTCTGTCTGCCATTGGGTTGCAGCCAAACCTGTCTACCTCTGAAATCCAGTGCATCCCAGCAAACAATCCATTGACAGAAATAAGAATCAGAGGATAAACTCTGACACAAATTGTAAAGGATGATCCTGAGTCTTTTGCTCTTCCAGACTTCTTATTCTTGCAGGAAGTGGGTAGAACAAATGGACTCTCAGTTGGAATATAATTTCTTATATATCAAGACCAGCATCTTATTGAGCATGACCCAAAGGAGGCACTCAATAAAAGCCATTTTTGTGAATAGACTTTGAACTCAAGTCTATTGCTCTTCTTTTGTAACAAATGCTCTATAATAACTTTCACCCTAAAATAAAATCCCAAAATAGAATTTACCTACCCAAATAATTTCAAAGCATCATAATGATTTAACTAATAGAAAAGACAAAAGGAAAATAATTATGATAAAAAACAGTGTCTTTCAACATGTAGATTCTCCAAAACAGTGGGGTTGGATGATTGTTCCTGGATTTGGAATCATTGCTAATGAGTTAGCTATAAATGCAGGTGGATACTTAATACTGGGGCATGGTATTAAGGATTCAGATCTACAATTTGCCATTAGTGGTGTAATTTTCCAGGAAAATGAATAATTCTTAGAACTAGCTGAACAAAATAACAACAAAAAATCATCATCCCTTAATTTCTATAGAAGTTGCATTCCTGGAAAATTCAGTGCATGCTCAAGGTGTGGAAAAAAAAATAAAAATAAAAATAAATGAACTCTTCTTTTGGAGCTAGTCCAGGCTCACATAATTATAAATAAGGTTTTTATCTACAGGTATGTTGTGCAGGATATTGGAAATGATAAGGGCCTTGGGATAGTTATTGTACAGGAGGGACGTGGCACTTCCCCCAAACACACTGTCCCCCCAGTCCCAGAAATGGCTGCCCGTTATTGCAACAGCAGAAGACCCCTAGGATTTTGCTAGTGGGCAGCACCTCTTGCCACTGCAAACCACTGCAAAGTGATGGGTTATCAAGACATGGTTGGATTCAGTTAAACCTAAAGATCAAGGAGTGTTGTGTGCACTCAGGCTGTAGCTGTGACTCAGTGGTAGACCACTTGCCTAGATGTGGGGTGCTTGAATATTGTGGTCAAGCAACTGAGGTGTTGGGGTGTCAAGAGAGAACTGCTGGGGGTGGAAGGAGAGACAACACCAAGTCAGGCTGTTAGAAAATGCCATCTCAAGCCAGATGCAGTGACACGTGCCTGTCATCCCAGCAGGTCAGGAGGCTGGGACGAAGGAAGATCACAAGTTCAAAGCCATCCTCAGCAACTTAGCAAGGCCCTAAGCAACTTAGTAAGATCCTATCTCTAAATAAAATATAAAAAAGGACTGGGGATGTGACTCAGTGTTACCTTAAGCCCCCCTGGGTTTAATCCCTAATACCAAAAAAAAAAAAAAAAAAGCAAATGGCCTTCCCAAAACAGACACTTTGCACACTGAATCTTTTTTTTTATTCCACACTGAATTTTAAGAATACTAACAATGCTTTCTTTTCCTACAGAAACCTGTTTCCTTCCAATCTTGTGGTTGCAACATTCCGTACGGTAAGGTTTGATACTTTGCCAAAAATATGAAACTTTGATGGAGGAGAAATATAAATCACAGCTCTAGAGTTAGGTAAGGTAAGAACAGGGAGGGATTGTGTTAACAAATCTTGGTAACATTGACCCAAGTTTTTATAGATGAGCAGCCAGAATAAAAAAATTAAAACAAATAAATAAAGAACAACAACAAAAAAAACTTTCTACAATGTCCCAAAGACCCCCACATCTTTTATATCTAAGAAATACCCCCAAATCACCTTTTGGGGATATCTTAAATATTATAAAACTTTTAAACAATACACCTTTTTTTTCTGATTGGAAAGGCAATATGTACTCATTGCAAAAATAAATAAATAAAAGTTTTAAACATGGAAGAAAACAAAAATCACCCATAGTCCCTACCTAGAGATATCCATTGACATTTTGTTATATGTCCTTCAGATATGTTTTTTCTGTGTGTGTACACATTGAAAAATTAGTATGCTATACCTATTGTTAATAGGTACATATACCACACACACTGCTTCATAACCTGCTCTCTTTTTTTATTTTTTTCAGTGCTGGGGATGGAACCCAGTGCCTCATATATGCTAGAAAAGTGCTCTGCCTCTGAGCTACACTCTTAGCCCTGCTCTTTTTAACCTGCTCTGTTTAAGACAATACGCAAGCAGCATTTTTCCATATAGATAAGTATCCCTCTGCAAAATGCTAATGGTTATAGAATATGCTTCACCGGGTAAGATTATAGCGCAGTTTTCCTACGTGTGTCCCCTGTTGATGGACTTTCAGGTTGTTACTAGTTTTCCCCTGTTTTAGCAAATCATCAAAATACACTCCTATGGCCCTTCTTGACACAGAGAAGGACGATAAAGGTTAGATTAGGTGGTCTAATCCACTTGCTTTTTATTAGCAGAGACTTTTCTGTTTCCACTTACAACTTCTCATTTTTGTTGTTTTGCTTTTTTAATCTGCATACAGGCATAGAAGCAACTTGTATTTATAATGCGAGGTAGGAGAAAAAATAGATTTATGGAGCTTTTAGTGCCTGTCACAGAGTGGGTAGGGTGCGTTTGTCTCCCTGCCACCCTTGACCATGGGATAACTGAACACCTCTGCCTCTCTGAGCCCTTGATAAATCAAAGCTGGGTGAATCCAGAACTCATCAGAGGCAGGCACAAGGCAGGTCGCCAGGTCTGTATCTCTAAATGGGCTCCCCCAGATAGCTCTGGAGCCGGGTACCCTTGGTAGGGGTAAGAGAGGCATGGGCTCTAACAGAGTCCACTCAGCAGCATGGACTGCTGTGGGGAGGTTCCTGTGGGCACCATGCAGAGGTGTGCAAGGTCAACCAACCTTAGGACCAACTCTGCAGAGATGTCTCACTTCTGAACTAAGAGTCTCCTAGAAGACTCAAACCACAGACATTATCTTGCCCAAAGTCCCTTGCTTTGGAAAGCATAGGCTCAAGCTAGATTAGAAACAGATGCTAAAGAGCAAGTCACACTCAAATAAGTTCTGGAATAAAGTGAGGCAAAAATAAATTAGTGAAAATTAATTAAAAGTAAACTTTGACTTTATGGAATTAGTGCCAAGATTCTTTAAATAACATGAAGTTTCAGCTGTTGGAAATATCAAACTATCAGCAGGTAATTGAGCACATCTTCTCCAAACCATTGCCCAAGGAACAGGAAGAAATTCTCCCTCTTTCCTAGGGTCCCTAAGTGACCCAGAGGCCTCTTGAAGGACATGCTGCCTTGTTCTTAATGTAAATTCTATGTGATTTCGTCAGACCAGCCAAGGGAAGCCTGCCCCCAGTGCTCAGTGCACGTCATGCTGGAAGAGCAAGAGGCCCAGCCATGCCCTGGGTTCCTCTGGGTGGGGCTTTGCCTGGGCACTAACCGTGAGTTTTTCTTCCTCTTTGTTACAGTACGCTACTGGTTATAACATGACTAACAACACCAGCTTTGGAAACGTGACCCATGAAAAGGTAAAGCTCTCTACAAGATCACATGTATAGAATATTCATAAAGCAAATAACGTTTCTTAATTAAGGAACATTTGTTTTGTTTTGTTTTTTGTTTTGTTTTGTTTTTGGTACTGGATATTGAACCCAGGGGCACTCCACCACTGAGCCACATCCCCAGCCCTATTTTGTATTTTATTTAGAGACAGGGTCTCACTGAGTTGCTAAGGGCCTCGCTAAGTTGCTGAGGCTGGCTTTGAACTCGCGATCCTCCTGCCTCAGCCTCCCAAGTGCTGGGATTACAGGCGTGCACCACCGCGCCCAGCATAAAAACTTTTTTTAAAAGTAACACAATATAAGGAAGAAATAAAAATGTGTAATAAAGCAATCTATATTTCACCATGTAAATGCACAATTATAAGACATAATGAAGTTTTCAGGTATTTGCATCTACTTGAATAAATTTGGATTTAATATGTGAGACTGAGCTTGGCATGGTGGCAGATTCCTATAGTGCCAGCTATTCAGGAGGCTAAGGCAGGAGAATCTCTTGAGCCCAGGAGTTCAGGGCAGGCTGGGCAACATATTGAGACCCCATCTCTTAAAAAAATAAATAAAAGCAGTGAGACAGAACTCAACTAAACGTTGTTGCAGGGTTTTTTTCTTTTTCTTTTTTGCACATTTTGAAATAAGTGCTAAGATTTTTTGGGTCCATGTATGGAATCCCCCTGAATGTGACAGCTGTAACAGTAGATTGACATTGTGTTGTACTGGTGACTTCCATATTAGCACGTTAGTTGTTGGTGACACAATTTCTGAAATGAAAAATGACATAGAACAAAGCAATTTTCCTCGAGTTTTCATCAACTTGGTATTCTTTGGAAGTCCAATGGATGTTAAAACTGTGCAGAAAAAAAAAGAAGCTATTTATGTATAAAATTGGGTTAGCTCTAGCTCAGATCCATAAATAGGATTTCCCCACCCCACCCCCTTTTTATATCTGGTGGTATGCTCAGAAAACTGTGGGGTGTAGAAGAGCCTACACTTTGTTTAAAATATGTAAAGTCCTTTCAGGACATTTATGATTCTTAAGATCCTTGTCTGCAGGTTCCTAGTAGGAGGTCACAGATGACTCTCAAAATACCCCCCATAAAACTCCTCTGGTTCATAAATGTTGATTGATTTAATCAGCAGTCCTTAATTTAAAAGTCCAGAGAGGGTGGCTATAGGTCCAGCTGGGCCCTCTGCCAATCCCTGGTTCTCACAGCTGGGCTCACTGGGATGTGGGCTCTCTAGGTATATGGCTTACCTCTGTATGCCACCTTCATGGCACAGAAACTCCTTTGACATGTCATTTGAATCTTAGGAGAACTTGGTGAGGTAGGGTTTAATAGTCCCACTACAAATTACTTGAAATGATGGTCTTCTGAGGTTGATCAAGACTATTCAAAACCAAGTACAACCAGAAGAATGAGAAGTTACACTCCATTTATGTACGATGTGTCAAAATGCATTCTACTGTCATATATAACTAATTAGAACAAATTTTAAAAATTTAGAGCTAAACAAGAGCGATGTGTGAATCTTAGAACTCTGTCTCTGTAGTACCTTTGAGTTTTGACAAACCTTGAAGGCATTCATTGACTGCTCTGATTTCCTCCTGGAAATGCTGGTGACCCTCAAGCGTCCACACCAGCTGACTGCCCCTTACTTTCACTCTACATTTAATCCAAGAATGCAAAGAATCAGTCTTTGAGACAGGAGCAGTATGTCCACGCTAGTTCAAGGCTTTTATAAACCCTGTGACTAAAGACTGTGTAAAGGTTGAGTCATCTTTGTCCCCCAAGGATGAGATGTTGGTGACAGAGTGAGAAGTGTGGGACCCAGAAACACAAGGTCATGTGGAAAGGCTCCTGCCCTGGCCCATGCCCTATATTCCCTGCCTACTTTGATCCCATGTAACAATTCACTATAGATAAACACCTCCTAGGCTTTCGTTGAATCATTAATTCATTAAAGAGTGATTCATTTAACTTGGCAACCACTCTATGCCCTTTGTGGGCACTAGACCACAGGCATTGTTCAACATAGGAAAACTGTCCTCTTGCAGAGCTGACATTCCAGTGGAGGAATACATGTGGCCACTGGTGGTAAGTGCTCAGAAGAAAAATGAAGCAAGGCACATCAAACACAGGGAAAGTATGTGTATGTGTACCAGGTGATGGTGATGTGTGCCATCTTAGCCAGGGTGGTAGGGGGACCTGAGTAGAAGGAAATAGACATAGGGAGGGTAATATAGTCACTAGGAATGGAATTTGCGAAGGCACCCCAGCAAGAAGCACAGCTCAGGATACTCCTCTGGTGTATCTCTGGTTGTGTCTGGTCTTCTAGTGCTACTTGCTAAGGTGTGTGACAGCCCAGTACATCTTGCTCTAAACCACCTGCTTTACAGATGAGAGTCATTTCTTTGGAAAAATTATTGTCATTGCCCTCAAGTCAGAAAGTCAGTTCCTTATATGGAATCACCTGACCTCAGACACCATTCCTTGGAATGGCAAGCCTCCAAAACCAACTTTTTAAAAAACATTTTTTTAGTTGTAAATGGACACAATGTCTTTATTTTATTTATTTATGTGGTGCTGAGGATAGAACCCAGTGCCTCACGCATGCGAGGCAAGTGCTCTACCACTGAACCACAACCACAGCCCATAAAACCAACTTTTGATTAGCAGATGAGTTCTCTGGTTGCATTGTTTTTATTCATCTTTTTTGCTGCTGTGACTAAAGGACCCAACCAGAACAACTGTAAAGGAGGAAAGTTTAGTTGAAGGCTCATGGTTTCAGAGGTCTTAGTCCATAGAAGGCAGGTTCCATTCCTCAGGACTCGAGGCAAGGCTGAACATCATGGCAGGAGAGGGCGGCGGAGGGAAGCAGCTCACATGATGATCAGAGAGCACAGAGAGAGAGAGATCTCCACTCGTTAGATACAAATATGTACCCCAAAGCCAAGCCCCAATTCCCACCTCCTCCAGCCACACCCTATCACTTCAGTTACCACTCAGTTAATTCCATCAGGGGGTTAATTCACTGATTGGGTTAAGACTCTCACAACCCATCATTTCTCCTCTGAACCTTCTTGCATTGTCTCATACGTGAGCTTTTGGGGGACACCTCACATCCAGACCATAACACATTGATTCTTGATCCTTCATTCCAGTTAAGATTTGGGACATGGACAAAAAAATGTGAGTTGATAGTCCTGAGGTCACTCCTAAGTGTTAGCCCTGCAGCTCAAAATCCTGGAAGTGCTCACTTCTCTAGAGATACTCCTCACACACAAACACCCAAGCTGTCAGTCGAGCAAGCACTGCAATCCAAGTTTTCTTCCTCCACAGCTCTTTAACCCATAGCCCTGCAACTTTAATAGACCAAGCCTCAGGAGAACATAGTGATAATCAGAAGTCTTGCTGTCTCTGGTATTGCAATAACATTTGTAAGAAGAATCCTGTATAGATAAAATGAACCTAGAATGATCTCCAATAAAATACCCTATTAAAAAAATAACAATGGCAAATTCTTATTGATTTTCATTTGCCAAACACAGTCTAAGTACTTTACATTTATTAACATACTGAATCTTCAACCTTGTATGCTAGCTACTGTTATTGTCCCCATTTTGTGGATGGGGCACAGAGGCAGAGTTAACTAACTTACCTAAACTCACAACTAGCAAGTGTAGTGTAAGTCAGGCTCCAAAGCTGATGCTCCATAGTTATTATTACTACTGCTCCTCTATAAGTCATATAGATGTCACTGATATGTTTATATCTCAACATAAACAAAAGCACTGTATATGGTGATCATCATCCTATAGTTCAGCTTTTCTATTAGTTTTGAAATGTTTTGTGATGAAAATTTGGCAGAATGCCAGGCATGTTGGCACACACATGCAATCCCAGCTACTTGGCAGGCTGAGGCAGGAGGATTATAAGTTTGAGGCCAGCCTGGGCAAATTAGTGAGACCCTGTCTCAAAATAAAAAGGGCTGGGGATGTAGCTCAGTGGTAAAGCACTTGCCCCATTCCACAGGAAAAGAAAAAGGAAAAAGGAAATAAATAAAAGTAACCCATCAAGGTGGTTGTCTAACCCCTCCTCAAACATATCCAGTGACAGGGAGCTCACTACTTTATATTCAAACCTATGCCATATATATTTTAACTCTTCAGAGTTAAAGAGGTAAAATTCTTATTCACTTTCTGTATCCTCAGACACCATCTCCCCTTAAGTTTTCTTTATTTACAAAACCACTAAAGGTTGAAGAAAATAATGAGCCTTTTATTAGTTGGGACATAGTCTGGTGGAAATGCCAAGCAAATACACCCTAAATTCTCTCTTCTGTTGTGGATTTGGACCGTTCTGTCTCCTCTGATCCTGCAGATTCCCGTTGCCACTGAGATTGACGGGATGAACATTTTAGGATTGGTCCTGTTTGCCCTGGTGTTAGGAGTCGCCCTAAAGAAACTAGGCTCTGAGGGAGAAGAGCTCATCCGTTTCTTCAATTCCTTCAATGAGGCAACAATGGTGCTGGTGTCGTGGATTATGTGGTGAGTGTCATCCTGCCACCTCCTCTCCTCTCATTTCCCCTGACATCCAGAAAAGAATCTGACTTTGCCATTCTTAGTTTTCTTATAGGACCACATGGCCCAGAGCTCTTTTGTGGCCCAGGTCTCTTTTGAGACCATGGACCTCAGGCCAGTCTTGGTACAGGAAGGGATGGAGGTAGAGATGGCTTCTCCTCTTGTCCAGGACCTTGGGGAATTAGGTGTGCACCATAGTTACCAGTCACCCCTGCAAGCCCCCAGTGACCTTTTGGTGGTGGTGTCCCTGTGATCTATTTAGGAGTTCCCACCACCAACCCATGCCACATGGGCTGTCCACATCATCTTGTAGATCATTGAGTTTCATTAGTTTGCCATCTGTCATGTAAAATAAGCCTGAATTATCTCAAAATGATAGACTTCTAACTTCTAAGAGACCATTCACTATAGTATTTCACAACATGGAGAACCAGTCTTTACCCCAGGCATATGTGAAACTTGGAATGGTCTTAATTTCATAAACTACTTTTTGTATAATATCAAAGGAAGAAGGTTTGTTTAGTTAAAAAAAAAAAAAAAAAGGATTGATTCCTAGCTAAAAAAGTAAAAGTTTGACCAACTCCCTCAAAACAACTCAGAAATCATGTCAAATCCAGTGCTCAGTTAGCCAGGCATGGTGGTGCATGCCTGTAATCCCAGCAAGTTGGGAGGCAGAGGCAAGAGGATCAGCCTCGCAACTTTGCAAGACCCTGAGCAACTAAGTGAGACCCTGTCTCAAAATAAAAAATAAAAAGAGATGGGGATGTGGCTCAAAAGAGAGAGAGAGAGAGAGAGAGAGAG
>JAJEJO010004319.1:0-52400 GCA_020662805.1 Glaucomys volans | reverse complement strand
AGAGAGAGAGAGAGAGAGAGAAAGAGAGAGAAAGAGAAACCTCATAAGCTTTTCCTGGCATTTGACCCAAACCAGACCTCTGTGGCTTTTAGCTTTTACCCATTAGTCGTTAAGAACTAGTTTATCCTTTTGTGATCAATTTCCTTATTGTCAACACTTCAAAAACCCCCATACTTTTTCTCAATCAGATGACATTGGGTAATAGCCAGACTGATTTCCAGAGGTGTTTGAAGTCTGGAGTCCCCCCAGTATGTTTCTCTTGCTCCATCTGAGGATCCCAGAGCCTGCCTCTCACTGCAAACACACCACTTTGTATGACTGTTGTTGTTCTGGAAAGAGAACTGGTATTTTCGACAAAGAAGCTTCTCTTTCATCAGATGTCAAGTTCTTTTCTTGGCTTATTTTTTGAACCTAAAATCCTTCCAAAGATTGGATGTAAGAAAACCTTATGCAGGAAAGTAATATTCCCAGTTTAGAACATTTGCTTTCAATCTGGAAACCCATTGAGTCATTCCTTCAATTTGATGTTCTAGTTATGTAAGCAGGTATTTCAGCGAAGGAGATCTTGCAGGGTATCTAGCTACAGTGGGAGATCTGCTGCCCAGAAAGTACAAGTTACATAGTATTGGAGTTTCAAATGCCTCAGCTGGTTAAGGATCCTAGCCACACATGGAAGGGATCTTCAGTAGAAGCCCACTCTAAAACCACAGCCACTGCCTATTTATCCTATATATTCACATAGATAACTTCTAGATGGATCAAACACAGGGCCAGCAATCTTTGCAAGCCATACAAGTCTCTATTGTAATAACCCAATTCTTTCACTATAAGGTGAAAGAAGCCAAAAATAATTCATAACAAATGGGTGTGACTGTGTTTCAATAAAACTTTATATATAAGTGCTTACACTACCAGTTCCTGGATAAAACTAATCAGAAAGAAAGTAAGACGAGAAAGAAAGAAAAGAATTCTCTAAAAATATTAGAAGGAAATATAGGGGTAGGGAATGTCTTCCTAAGTGAGATACAAAAAGCAAAAGCACTTTTAAAAGCTTCTAAACTTGACTATGTCAGAGTCCAAAAAGTTTACATGCAAAAGATACTTTGAACAAAGTTAAAAGTCCAGACACTTATTGAAAATAGGTATAGGGGCTGGGGCTATAGCTCAGTGGTAGAGCGCTTGCCTTGCATGTGAGGCGCTGGGTTCGATCCTCAGCACCACATAAAAATAAATAAATAAATGAAGATATTGTGTCCATCTAACAACTAAAAAAATTTTTAAAAAGAAAATATATATAATATACACAATATATATATTTATTTACATGCTATATATAGAGAAAAAAGGGTTCTGTTACAGAAAAAGAAAAAGACTGAAGACATTATTAGAAAATGGACAAAATATTTGAACAGGCAGTTCATAGCAGAGGAAAGCTAAATAACCAGTAAACATTTTAAGGGATGCCCAACTTCATTAGAAATCAGGAAACTGAAAAATAAGAATGAGGTAGGTTTCTAAGTACTCATATAAGAAGATCTCAAATGCAGGGTGAAAAATCAATAACTGTACAGATTTAAATACATTCCTATGTATCTGAATACGTAGGAAATTAGGGTGCCTATCTGAGGTAGGTCTGGCTTGCCGATAGTACCTAATAGAAGATTTTAGTCTAAGTTTTAATGTTTTAATTTTTCAAAGGGAAAATATGTTCATGAGGATTTAAAATTAATAACACTACTTAGAATATCTCTAGAAAGAAATCTCAAAAAGCCAGCAGCATTGGCTGTCCCCAGTGGGTTCTTAGGGGACAGAAATGAGAGAGAGAGACTTCATACTATTGACTCTTTTGTAGTCCTTGAAATTTGAACTCTGAGACATTATTACATATATAATTAAAATTTACAAACAAAACAACAGTCATGAATATCCATGTACATATAATATGTCAAAATACATTCTACTGTCATGCATAACTAAAAAGAACAAATAAGAAATCAAATTATCAAATTCTTCTGAATTGATTTAAAATTTTAAAAACTGACTTTTGTTCTTTGCAGCTCCCATAATTCATTCCTTCCCTTTCTGCCTTTAAAAAAATCTTCACGTTCCAGGAGTGTTCCCGGAGTGTCATTGTTAATGACTTTTTCCCACGGGATCATGTTTGCCAAACCACAAAGAATGTAAAATTTCACAGTAGTCCAGCTCTGGCTCGATTTTGTATCACAGCAATTCTGTGAAATAGATGCTAGTCTTCCGTGTTTCTGAGTTCTCAGAAGGAGCCTAAACAAAGCTGAAAGTCAGGCTCACAGTCCAGGGGCTTTGATCGTGAGTTCTTGGCTTTCCTGCCCCCTGGGAGCCCCTGTGGTTGGTGATATCCATCTGTTAAGAACATATGTCTCCAAGGGAAAGAAGTCTGGGTTCTGGTGTGGACTCCATTCCCTATGGTGAGTGATCAACACACAGCAGCATTGGCTGTCCCCAGTGGGTTCTTAGGGGACACAGTCTCACAACCAGTAAAATGGACATGATCTACCCCCATCCTTTTCTGTGCTCAGGGTTATCCTAGAGCGAGATGAAGATGTCCTGGGTGAAAGTTCCTGCATTCTGTATCAGAAAGGGCTGTCATCTCCCAGTCCCTCCTTACCACCTTCCTGATGAGTACCCTGTGCTTATCCCCTAGGTACGTGCCTGTGGGCATCATGTTCCTGGTCGGAAGCAAGATTGTAGAAATGAAGGACATTATCATGCTGGTGACCAGCCTTGGGAAATATATCTCTGCATCTATCTTAGGCCATGTTATTCATGGAGGAATTGTTCTACCGCTTGTTTATTTTGTTTTCACACGGAAAAACCCATACAGATTCCTTCTGGGCCTCCTCACGCCGTTCGCAACAGCATTTGCTACCTGCTCCAGGTGAGTGGGCTTGGAGGGCCTTGGCTGCTCCAGCCATAACAGTGTGGAACCAGGAGAGATCACAGATATAGATGCACAACCAGTTTTTTTTCTTCTTGTGCCCATTTTGTACTATTAGGCAATACATGGTTCTTGAGAAATTTGGAACAGGTGAATCCACAAAAATAATATAACAGGTAAATGCAGAAGTAACTGGGAGTTAACAAACCCTTGTGTTATGCCAGAAACTTTGAAACAGTTCTGGGTTTTCCTTCTTATTTCAAGAGAGGAAAGTCAGAAACTAAGTGTTAATTGCTGTGTTCCAGGGTCTGAGATAAGTCATGTATTCATCTGGTGTGAAGGAACTGTTCTCACAGTTGGTTGGTTGGTTTTCTGTTTCCAGCTCAGCAACCCTTCCTTCTATGATGAAGTGCATTGAAGAAAACAATGGTGTAGACAAGAGGATCAGCAGGTTTATTCTCCCCATCGGGGCCACTGTGAACATGGACGGAGCGGCCATCTTCCAGTGTGTGGCCGCAGTGTTCATTGCCCAGCTCAATAATGTGGAGCTGAATGCAGGACAGATCTTCACGATTCTGTAAGCTCATTATTCTTTCCCTCATTTGGGGCCTGGATTATAACTTGAGGTTTTTCTTGGGATTTCCTTTGAAAAACTAGTTTACTGCAGCTCAGCATCTCATTTGTGAAGTGTGGACAATTTGGATTCATTATAGTCATCCTTCAGTAATCTTGCGGGGCATTCGTTCCAGGGCCACTCCCCCACAATCCCCAGCCAATCACAGATACCAAATTCATCAAACTCAAGTCTCTTTTTTTTTTTTTTTTGAACCAGGGATTGAACTCAGGGACACTCGGCCACTGAGTCACATCCCCAGCCCTATTTTTGTATTTTATTTAGAGGCAGGGTCTCACTGAGTTGCTAAGGGCCTCGCTAAGTTGCTGAGGCTGACTTTGAACTCGCGATCCTCCTGACTCAGCCTCCCAAGTTGCTTGGATTACGGCGTGCGCCACCACGCCCGGCCAAACTCAAGTCTCTTATATAAAATGGTGCAATATTTGCACCTAACCTTTGCACATTTTCCCATAATTTTTTTTTTCATACTGAATTGAACCCCAGGGGTGCTCTACCACTGAGCATCCACATCCCTTTTTATTTTTATTTTTTATTTTGAGACAGGGTCTTGCTAAATTGCGGGGGCTGACCTCAAATTTATGATCCTCCTGCCTCAGCCTCATGAGTTGTTGGGAGTACAGGCATCCAGCAACATACCTGGCTTCTCATTTACTTCAAATCATCTAGAATACTTACAATCCCTAATACAATGTAAATACTGTATAACTAATTGTTAGACTATAGTGTTTAGGGAATAATGACCAGGAAAGAAAGAAGTCCACATGTTTGGTAAAGAAGAACTTTTCTCTTAATTTTTTTCTTAATGGTACTGGGGATTAAACCCAGGGGCACTCCACCACTGAGCCACATCCCCAGCCCTATTTTGTGTTTTATTTAGAGACAGGGTCTCACTGAGATGTTTAGGGCCTGCTAAGTTGCTGAGGCTGGCTTTGAACTCGCGATCCTCCTGCCTCAGCCTCCCAGGTGCTGGGATTACAGGCATGCGCCACTGCGCCCGGCTTAAAGAAGAAATTTTTTAAAATACATATTTTGATCCATGGTTTGTTGAATCCATGGATGCAGAACCTGAGCCTAAGGTAGCTGACTGTTCTTGAAGAGAGTGGCTCATCTCTTCAGCCCCCCAGAATCCATGGTGGTATGGTTTTCAGTTTCTACACTATGGCTGCCACGTTCTGCATTTCTCTGTGCTCCCTGCGTATTTATGTTAATGGTGACCCTGCTATGCCATCCCCTAGAGTGACTGCCACAGCGTCCAGTGTTGGAGCAGCAGGAGTTCCAGCTGGAGGGGTCCTCACCATCGCCATTATCCTGGAGGCCATTGGGCTGCCCACTCATGACCTCTCTCTGATCCTGGCTGTGGACTGGATTGTGTAAGTAGCGAGTCCTAAGGACACCAAAACCAGAAAACTCTTGTTGAGTTCCCTAGGAGCTTGACTGTCCACTAGGCCTGGGGCATGCAAAGAAACTTGAAACACACCCCCTGCCTTGTGATGTATCCTACAGTTAAGTTGGCAAGTCCAGATTTAGAGCTGGGAAAAGTTAAACAATATGAGATCCAGTCCCCATGATCATCCATGAATGACCATGAGATGCCATTACTGAGAACTTGCTTGTAGCGTCCAGTAAAATGAGAATCCAGGGCCAAGGCCCCCACCACAGGCCCAGGGGGCACAAGGGGCTATGGAGCTTGTTGGCTGCAGATGATAAGTAGTTGGAGCAGTGATCCTTCAGGAATGGTTGTCCATCACGTGGAAATGTCTGAGGCATGATTTCTGTGGGAGGAAAGAAAGTGAACCTGCTAATGCAGGCAGCTGGGGCTCAGGCTCAGAAAAGGAGGAGTTAGGCAAGGGGGTGATCCAGAGCTTCTGCAAAAGCCAAAAGAGTTTCTGGATGTTGATTTCCTGAGTCATGTGATACCTTTTGCAGGTGTAATTAATAGCTGCTGTAGAGGGAGAGTCTGCAAGGTGCTGATGTTGAGATAGCAAAGCACATGAGCAAGGAACTGAACTAGGAAAAGTTAAGCAATATGAGAGTCAAATGCCATGCACATCCATGAGTGACAGTGAGATGCCACTACTGAGAATGTATAGCATCCAGAAGCCCAGACATGTGGGTTCAAGTCCCAGCTTCACCACGTAGCAGTGTGTAATGGGAGCTCCTCTGTGCTTGGGTCTGCTCCTCTGTGTTTGGGTCTGCTTGTCTGTAAAATGGGAATCATAATGGAAGCTTCACCACAAATACAATGAGGATTACATGAATCAGCACATGCAAAGCACACGGAACACTGGGCACGTGGGAAAGCATTTGATAGATACAGTGAAGACATTCCTGCCACGCTAGTCACAGGTGAACATGGGTACCTGGCACTGAACTCTCAGATCTACCCATGGTGGTTGGGTGGTTGGGATCAGTTTTTCCAACTTAACACCCTCAGAGAAATGAGGGTAAAATGTCCTATACACTCCTGTTGTCTAGATCCTCCCTTAGAAGAAACTCCATCCCTGAGCTGGCAACTTGGATAGGACCAGAGTCATAGCAGAGACCCATCTCTTTCCTCATGTAGATGTCTCTGGTGCAAGGAGAAAGGGCATCAAGAAGGACTTGAGCTGGGCATGGTGGCACATGCCTGTAATCCCAGCAGCTTAGGAGGCTGAGGCAGGAGGATTGTGAGTTCAAATCCAGCCTTAGCGAGGGCAAGGCACTAAGCAACTCAGCGAGACTCTGTATCTAAATAAAATACAAAATAGGGCTGGGGATGTGGCTCAGTGGTGGAGTGCCCCTGGGTTCAATCCCCAGTACCAAAAAAAAAAAAAAAACAGAGAGATTTGGCCAAGAAGGAAATAGGGTCCACCCCAGCTGAGCCACTAAGACCTGCAGTCACCCAAGCCCTCCAGCCACCCCTGCCGTCTGATCCCGCATCCGTGGCTATGTCCTCCAGTGCTTCTGGGAAGATCACATTTTCTCCCCTCTCTTCAAAATGGGCCCAGTACCTTCTTTGAGCTTCAAGGACAGCGGGCATAGATATTGGGCTCATCTGTGGTAAATAAGCTTTGAGAAAGGACCATGCTGTCGTTCTGTGAAAGGGTGTTTGCCAACAGCCATGGAATACATGTGAGGGTCTCCATTAGTGAAGCCAGGCCAAAATGAGAGCAGCTCAGTGTGACACTGAGGGGAAGAAGAGCTGAATGCAAAGCCATGGCTCCTCTCTCCTCCCAACTTTATGCAATTTTATATGATGGTGTCTATTACATCTAAAAGACATTTATAGAAAGATGTCTGGAAGGAACTAGATCACAGTGTTACTCCTGATTCATTCAGAGTTCTGGAGTATTATGGGTAACTTGTTTGCTTCTCTATACTTCTCTTTTTTTTATTTTTTATTTATTTATTTATTTATTTATTTATTTGGCACTGGGGACTGAACCTAGAGGTGCTTAACCACTGAGCTCCATCCCCAGCCCATTTCATTTTTTATTTTGAGACACGGTCTCACTAAGTTGCTTAGGGCCTTGCTGAGTTGCTGAGGTTGGCTTTGAATCTGTGATCCTCCTGCCTCAGCCTCCTGGGCACTGGGATTACAGGTGTGCACACCAGGCCCGTCCCCTGGTCCTTTTTATTTTTATTTTGAGACAGGGTCTTGCCACATTGCTGAGGTTGGCCTCAAATTTGCAATCCTCTTACCTCAGCCTCCTTGATTGCTGGAATTACAGCAGTTATCACGCCCAGCTTACTTCTGTTTTCCAGATTTTCTTCACTGAGGGTCTGTTACTTTTTTTTTTTTTTTTTTTTTTGGTACTGGGGATTGAACCCAGGGACACTCGACCACTGAGCCACATCCCCAGCCCTATTTTGTATTTTATTTAGAGACAGGGTCTCACTGAGTTGCTTAGGGCCTCGCTAAGTTGCTGAGGCTGGCTTTGAACTCGCAATCCTCCCTCCTGCCTCAGCCTCCCAAGTGCTGGGATTACAGGCGTGCACCACCGCGCCCTGCAGGTCTATTACTTTTATAGGAATAAAGATCCATCAAAGAAAATCAATTTAAAGCAAGACCATTAGTAGCACTGCCCTCCAGGAAGCAAGACTGCCCTCGTCATTACTTCCCCAGGGCTGTCCAACCTGCCTGTGACAGGGCCAGCTCCCTGCTAAGTCCAGTGGTGGTACTGGATGTGATGCTTGCCCTTTGCTTTTTCCACCAGGGACCGGACCACCACCGTGGTGAATGTGGAAGGGGATGCCCTGGGTGCGGGAATCCTCCACCACCTGAATCAGAAGGCGATGAAGAGAGGGGAGCAGGAACTGAGCGAGGTGAAAGTGGAAGCCATCCCCAACTCCAAGTCTGAGGAGGAGACATCACCTCTGGTGACACACCAGAACCCCGCAGGCCCTGTAGCCAGTGCCCCAGAACTGGAATCCAAGGAGTCGGTGCTGTGAGGGGGCTGGGCCATGGGCTAGCCTGCCAGGGCCAGCACCCGCCCCGCTCCTGGCCTGTCTGATGCAGGCGCAGCCCTCATGGACTTTTAATTTCCCAAGCAATGCTTTGGTCCAGTCGCTGGCTAGCGGAATCACTCAGCACAGGCATTGGGCTCCCCAGCGAGGACTGGTTCCCACGGGCCAGGACACTGACATTTGGCACCAGGGCTCTGTTTGGAAACACCCCCTCAAGCTGCCAGGCTTGGGAAGACCATGGGCACTCGGAGGCCTCTGGGTAAAGCCTGGGAAAATGCAGATGTATTCTTCATTGCCCTGGTCAGCCATCATCAGATGCTCTCTGAACAAACCAAGGGCCTTTGTGGTCACCTCTCACGTTGCCTCGTGGACAGTAATAATTGGAGAAATTCCCAAATTCTTAGCCTTGGCTAGAATTTGCTGAGCTGTGACTTGGGTGTTTCAACAGTTTGTGTTCCAACTAGTGTGAGTGGCTTCTAGGGGACCTGAGGCACTGCCCAGTGTCAAGTTAGAAATACTCCAGGTGGGGGCTGGGGATGCAGCTCAGTGGTACAGCACTTGCCTGGAATGCACAAGACCCTGGGTTCAATTCCCAGTACCCCAAAAAAGAAAAATACTCCAGGTGGTGTTAGCACTGCTGGGGTCTCTGGTCAGTAGCACTAAGGAACTCATTTAATTTCCAAGGTCAAAGAAAGGCGAGGAAGTGCAGCCTGGCGGGTGGCTGTGGGAGCCCTAATAAGAACAGGGCAAACACATTTGTCCTGTTCTTATCCTAGACCTGAAGGTCCCTTTCTGCTTCTGAGGTCTGAGCCTCTGACAATACTTCAACTTTATCTCCAACCGCTCTGATTTGACAATGGGTTATGGGGACCTCTTTCTCTGGGGAGAAATAAATAATAAACCCACATTCACAATCCATGTGGGTTTATTAATCTAATTATAATTTAACTGGACCCTCCCTAAAATGGTGCATGGCAGAGGAGACAAAACTATAAAAACAACCCCCCACACAAATATATCCATGCACTAATTCTCCCTGGTCCCCAAGCTTTGGCTGATGTCCACGTATATGGACTCCTTTCCTGCTGGTGCATCAGAGTTTAAAATTACCAGCAAAATGGTCCATGTTCCTCTTGTTATCATGCCCCAGTTAAAACTAAAGTCCAGGGAAGGGATCTCTTAGGAGGGAAGACCCAAGTCTGCTCCTTCACTGTGGCTGTTGGTATGTTCATGGTGTGACCAGTGACAAGTCCTGGGGCCTCACTTTACCCCATTTATAAAATGGGGCTAATGTCACCTGCCTCTTACCTACCTCAGAGGAATCTGGTGAGGCAAATGAAATCCGTGAAAATGACCATTTCACCATTTTTGGTTTTGGAGAGCAAATGCTAACCCATGTGCACTTCTTTACCTAAGTGACAGCTTTCTTCCCTGGAGGCACCTTCTGGTGGAGAGAGCTCTCCTGAGCAGGGCTCTGTGCCCTAGAACCTCTGTCCTGCCACCTGTTCTCTGTGCAGTTATTTGGTGACATCCCGTGCAGCCTCTCCTGATGTGCTTCGGGCTGTGAGGAATTTGCTGCCCACCTCCCACCACATTTCTGAGTGCCTGACTTCTCTGTGACCCCCAGGCCCAGGCCCTGGTTTGGCCACCCCACACACACACATCAGGCCATTAAAAGTTCCCAAATGCTCAGTCACATTCGCTCTTGGCTTTCCTGTTTGTGTCACGCAGGTCTTACAGGTAAACACCTTTGTGATGTGTCTGCCATTACCATGAGAAAGGCAGGTGGACAGAGACTGGCACCCCTCCATTTTAGAACAGGGCTTCTGTGCCTGAATGGAAAGGGTGGGGAAAGCCACAGGGCACAGAGGTGACCTGGTCAGCAGGAAGGCCAGCTCTCTTGAAACCAGCTAAACCACTCCAGTGTCCTGTGAAGCCAGGAGTGACCCGGAACTGAGCAGAGGTGCCTCGAAACTTCTAGCCTGTGGCTAGAGCTTGTTGCCAATGCCTCCTGTTTTCAAAGGGTCTGGAACACTTGTTGGATTCCACGCAGCAAATGAGCATCCGCTACTTTCCAGGCTTCAGTAAATCTTTTTTTATTCCGTGTATAAATGTGTGTGTGTGTGTGTGTGTGTGTGTATACTAGCATGTATACAAACACTGTGTGTGTGTGTGTGTGTGTGTGTGTGTTAGTTTTAGCCCTGAGCCAAGGTTGAGTTTGGATAGAGACCAACCTGCAGGTCTGTATCTTTGGCTTCCTGATTTTCCATTTCTAAAGATGTACCTTACAGAGTGCATAGGTTAGAGCAGGACAGTGAGGCCCATTGGTTGAACTCTCAAGTCCCCACCTGGCCCTGCAGGAAGGACACTTCTGCTGCCATCTGAGAAGTCTGCTTCCTAATGACGAGCAGATGACCCTCCCCTTGGAGGCTGGAAGAGAACGAAGAAGGTGCTGTGTCTCCTGTTTTTCAATCCACACAGGAGTTAGCGGACCAGGGAAAATCCCACTGCCCCCATCTGAAATGTCTCCCCTGCCACTGTCTTTCTAACATCATAAATGCTGTTCAACTCTGTTTTGTACATATGACACTTGCCTTAAAAGTAGCCCAGTCCTCAAAAATGAATATAGTATTTCTACTGGCATCTGCGAATCCTTTGTTCCTGTCTTGTGTTTGGGGGGCATTTGTTTTAGCGGTGGCCTGGGGGAACTGAGTGGAATTTTTTCCTGCTCCTTTCAGCCAGCATGAGCCCCTGAGGCAGGATAGGCTGGCTCAGGTGGGCAAAGCTTCATAGATGGCTGTCACCGATCCTTCTGTTGCCACCAGCTTACACGGGTAAATGTCAAGCTGCCTGGGGCCTCCTGTCCACAGTAGCAGGGTTCCTGCAGATAGCGTGTTGTTTTGCCACATACCTCCATAAAATTAAGTCTTGTCAGAACAATGAGGTTGACAGGCCTTAACTGAGCATCCACAGTAAGCCAAGCACCAAGCCAGGAACAACAAGGAAGAATGCCCCAGACCATAGAACTCCTGAGAAAGTCCCTGAGGGTGGGCAGTTGCCCATGCCTCTACCAAGGTCCCCACCACACCCAGCCCATTCTTTTGTATGGAGTTTCCAATGACACCACATTCCAGCACAATTAGGGATTCTAGAAGCCTCTAATAAAAGGATTATCCTGCAAGCTCATGCTGGAAGCTATAGTTTTTCCAGGCTAGGGCTCTGAAGAAACATGCCTGTTCCAACCTGGACACTTCCAGCTTGTCATAGAATAAGGAAACCAGTTTTAATTTCTGGGCAAGGCACAAAGGATGAGGAGAGAGAGTTTGCACAGATCAAAAGTCTAGTGGGGCCTTTGACAAATAGCAATTTGCATTCCTACCCTGGCCTGTGGTTGCCTCGATTCTCCTGTGGAGAGTGCTTGAAGGCTGGATTACTGCTTAGTGATTCAGCATTTTAAGTAGTGAAATCAAGAACATCAGTTTTCACACACTAAGCTGCCTCCGCCTAGGTGACCAGGAAGTGTGCTGCTCTGTTGGGTCTTGGTCCTTTTCAAAGGAACTTTCACTTATCTCCATGAACAGCATGAACCATGTAGCCAGGAGGAGCATGGACTGTTGGCTCCTGTCCCAGCTCTGCCACTTGCTTGCTATTTGACTCTGGGCACAATAACCTCTCTGTGCCTCAGTCCTCAGATTTAAAATGGGGTTAATAAACTGGGCACAGTGGCACATGCCTGTAATCTCAATTACTCAGGAGGCTGAGTCAGGAGGATCCCAAGATCCAGACCAGCCTGAGAAACTTAGCAAGACCCCCATCTCAAAATAAAATATAAAAAGGGCTGGGGAGGCAGCTCAGTGGTCAAGTGTCCCTGGGTTCAGTCCTCAGTACTGTGAAAATAAATGAATGATAAAATGGGGACAATAACTGTAGCAATGATGTAGGCTTTCGTGAGGATTAAATGAGTTAGTGTATTTTAAGTGCTCAGAAAAGCGACTGCTTATGAAATGTGCTATGTCAGTGTTTGCTCTCAAATCAGACATAGTGGATAGAAAGTTTCCCAACCAGCCTGTGTCCCTTGTTGCCTAGGCCCAACAAGAAGCATGTGTATATTTTTGGGGGGGGGGGGGGGGGGCAGGTACCAGCGACTGAACCCAGGGGTGCTTAAGTTCCAAGTCACATCCCGAGTCCTTTTTATGTTATATTTAGAGACAGTGTCTCACTAAGTTGCTTAGGGCCTCAATAAATTGCTGAAGCTGACTTTGAACTTTCAATGCTCCTGCCTCAGCCTCCTGAGCCACTGGGATTACAGGCGTGCACCACTACACCCAGCTCTGCATGTGTGCATTTGACACTTTTCCCTTTGGAGAGATGGAGAGAAAAACCTGCCTCAACTCGTGGTCCCCTAGGCTCATCCATCCCTGTGCAGCACAAGAATAAGTCTAACATTTTGTTCTACAAGCGTTTGGACAGCTGCTTTATTTACAAGGAACTGGGCCTTGCAAATACTTGTTAGGATGCACTTGGATGTCCCTTCTTCACAAAAGAAGCTTTCCATTCACCATTTCCTCTCTTCAGTTATGTTCTTCCAAGTTGCAACCCAGGATGCAGACAGCTCCCAGCAACACCGCTGTCTTACAGACAGAGATCTGCAATCTTGGCCGGTGCTTAGCCCCTTAACCATCACTCAGGGAAGGTGAAGACAGGCATGGGTATTGGGTTCCAAACCGCCTGCCAATCTCAGGGCTCTTAATCTGTGGGCCTTTTCCTTACCTTGGGGCTCTCAGTGAGTGAGGCAGCACATAGCAAGAAGGAAGTCATCTGCAATAAAATTTCCCCTCAAAGGAAAACAGCCATGAGTTCTCATGGGTTTTTACATTTTCTGAGAATTGGAGCTTAGTATTTCAAAATTTCTTAAGACTCTCAAACCTAAATTATTTGTCTTAGGAGCTATATTAGGCTGTTTCCTGTTGCTAATACAATGCCACAGACTGAGTTAAAACGAAAAAAGATTTATTTTGGCTCATGATTCTAGAGATCCCAGGTCAAAGGCCCCAGTGGTGATGACCTTCTTGCTGAAAGAGTCCCAAAGTGGTGCAAGACCTCATATGGCAGAGACAGGGAGCACACGCCATGTGAGTATGTGTGCATGTCTGTGCGTGTCGGTGTGTGAGTATTCTGGTTCCCTCCCTCTTATAAAGCCACAAGGATTCCATCACGAGGGCTCCATCCTAACGGCCTTATCTAACCCTAATCACCTCCTAAAAGCCTCACCTCTGAGAAACACCCATCCCTGGATTAAGTGTCCAGCATCTTAATACCTCACAGTGAGGATTATATTCAGCACATGAACCCTTAGGGGTCACACTCAAACTGCATCCCAAGCATAGCAGGAACAAGAACATTAGGCTGGATTCCAAGCATCTATAAGATTATTTGGAGCAAGACATGATCTCGAGAGTCTTAGGATAATTTGTTCCAGGACCAGGCACATCATGACCAATATCTGAAATGTTCCTTCTTTGGAAAAATAGCTTCAGGGGTGTCCTAAGGTCAGTAGGTTGGTAAAAATTCAGTGTCTCTCTCTCTCTCTCTCTCTCTCTCTCTCTCTCTCTCTCTCTTTGCATGCTGAAGATTGAACCCAGGGCCTCACACAAGCTAGGCAAGTGCTCTACCACTGAGCTATACCCCCAGCCCAAACTTTTTTTTAATAATAGGGCTATAATCCACATACCATAAAATTCACCCTTGTAAAATGCACAATGCTGTGGTTTTTAGTATATCCAGAGATGAACAATTAGTAATAATCTAATTCTAGGTTTTCATCACCCCAAGAAGAAATCCAGGACTCCTAGTAACCTCTAATCTACTTTCTATCTCATGGATGTGCCTATTCTTTGCATTTCATATACCTAGGATCATAACATCTTTTCCTTTTATAGATGCATCCCAGGTAAAGAGAATTGATGCTCAGAAGGTAAGCACTGCCCACCTTCCCACTCACTATAGCCTTCTCCCCACAAGCTCAAAGGAGGTCGTACAAGAGAAGATCTGCTAAAGGTTCAGTTATTTCAGTTCATTCTACATCTATTCAGAATTTTTTTCATCAGGAGTTGGACCCAAAAAGCAGAGGGGGTGAAGATTTCTGGTTAATGCATTAACCAGAACACTTAACTGAGAAGAACCTTTTGCCCAAATGTGTAAAACAGATGACGGTTTCTGTATTTAAACCACATGCTAAGTTAGAGTGTTGTCTGCATCCAGGCAACTGATCCTGTTAACATTGACATGGCTGCCATACTGTGTAGTTCCATGGGGGCTTAATTCACATTGTATTCTGCATGAATGATGCTCACAGCTGCCCACTGTGAAGACTTCATGGTTGTACATGACAGCCCTGGACTATGGAGGGAAGCTGTAGTTTAAAAGTTTGACTCAGCTGACTGCAGTGGTGCACACCTGTAATTCCAGCAACTTGGAAGGCTGAGGCAGGAGGATCACAAGTTCAAGGCCAGCCTCAGCAATTTAGTGAGACCCAAAAAAACTTAGAGAGACCCTGTCTCAGAATAAAAAATAGAAAGGCTGGGGATGTGGCTCAGTGGTTAAGCATCCCTGGGCTCAATTCCTGGTACCAAATAAAAGAGGAACTTCCTTGATCAGCTTCACACCATGTTGACTTTTCCATTTGCATGTGCGTTCATATAACGAGGCATCCAGGTTTGTTGCTAGGCACTTGGAGCATCAACATACATTTTACCTCTCTGTTCTCAGAGCACCTGGCTATCTGATTGGATTGCTCCCAGGCCTTTCTTACCTCCAACCAGTCCCCTTTAAGATCAATCTCATGACAAAAGGGTGGCCCTAAGATCTCATGACTGGTAGACCATTGCATTCATTCTTTTCAGAAACACAGTACAGTAATGACCAGGACTGAGAGGCCATGTGTCAAAGAGTACAACAGCATCTGTGGTTTTATTCCATTTATTCCAGGTCAAAATCCAATAGAACTGATCTATGGAGTCAGTAGTCTATTGAGCCGCAACCTATGGGTAAAGGAAGAGGGTAGTGATTGGAAGGTGACAAGAGGGGACCCTGCTAGCAATGTTCTATTTTCAGAGCTGGATGAGTGTTTGCTTTGTGATGACTCATTGTGTTGTGCACTTACGTTTTATGTACTTTTCCATTAGTGGGAAAATGGGGCAGGGGAGGCAGTTAGGACCTGGTAGAAGATCTAGCTCTGTGTAGTGGTTACCAGTCTCTTCAGGGGACCATGGTCTTTTCTTGCGTGCCCTGTGACTCATCAGAAATTCTCTCAGTTGATTGCACCTTAATCATCTAGAGCAGGGGTCAGCAAACTATGGCCTATGGGCCAAATCTAATCCACTGCCTTTTTTCTTTTTTTTTTTTCTTTGTGGTGCTGGGGATTGAACCCAGGGCCTTGTGCATATGAGGCAGGCACTCTACCAACTGAGCTATAGCCCAGTCCACTGCCTAATTTTTATGGCCCATGGGTGCTGCCCCAATATACCAGCACCATGAGCCACAGAGAGCAAGATGCCAGGGCTGATTTATCCTTGAGGTACAGTACTCACAGGGCCTACGGTTCCAATGCTTTTATGGGCCCATGAAAATGTTTAATTTATTTTTATTTTTATTTTGAGACGGGGTCTTGCTAAGTTGCTGAGACTGGCCTTGAACCTGTGATCTTCCTGCGCTCAGCCTCCCGAGTCTCTGGGATTACAGGTGTGCACCACCACATCCAGCTCAATTTATTTTTAAATTAGAAGGAGAGAATACAGTCCTGCCTGGATTATATTTGTCTTTATACCAACACAGTTATGAAAATTTTAACTTTTTTTTTAATTGAAAAAAGTTCCATAAACTCTAAAGTGCCAAGAGCCCACAAAAGACATGCAACCCTGGCCTCAGTTCTGGGTTCTGCTCCTAGTGCCAGTTTTCCTGGTTGGTGGCTATGTTGTGCCACTTCCCAGGTGCCAGGCAGGTTACCACCTACATGCTGGGAACTTCACTGTTGGCCACCACCAGGGACTAAGTGGGGGTCCACAGTTTGGCACATCTGCCTCACCAACAGTCAGTGGCCCACATCAAGACCCCCTTCGTTATGCAAGTAGCTCTCTGTGCTGAGAATATATCAGTTGGTGACAACTGGGTATTGATCATGTCGGCCGCTAGGATAGCCCACCATAGGCTAGTGGGACAGGATGGGACAGGGCAGGAGTTCTCTCTCGTTATACCAGAACTGATGCAATACCCTTGATTTTGCCTCTTGTCATAGATGGTTGAAATAATTTATTATTTGGCTCTATGTGGGGAAAGTAACCAACACCTACTCTAAAGAAGACATTTCCCCCACTCTCCTGACCCATTTGCCATTGGTGGAACCTGGAAAGCCAAGTACAAACTATGCTACAAAGGTCAGCTCAGGAAAGAAGTCTCAGTCATCCCAATCCTTGAACAATGAATGTTCTGGACAGAGTGAGGGGCCTGAGGATTGTTGGTTGCTGGAATTTCACTAGTGATAAAACAAACTAGAGCAGATGTCTAAGGGGTTGCCCAAGATGGACATGGATACCTGTCAATTCTAGTTTTCAGCAATTTTTTTTCTTTCTTTTTTTTTGGGGGGAGTGTAGGGGGGATGTGGAGTGGGTACTAGGGATTGAGCCCAAAGTGCTTAACCACTAATTCACATCCCCAGCCCTTTTGAGACAGGGTCTTGCACCTGGCCTTCAGTTATTTTGTAAGATAACTTTATTGATATATAATTCACCATACCATTTAAAATGCATAATTCACAGCTCAGGAGGCTAAGGCAAGAAGATCACAAGTTCAAGGCCAGCCTCAGCAACTTAGCCAGGCCCCAAGCAGCTTAATAAGACCCTGTCTCAAAACTAAAAAAAAAAAAAAAAATTAAAAGGGCTGGGGATGTAGCTTAGTGGTTAAGTGCCTCTAGATTCAATCTGTGGTACCCAAAAAAAGGGCATAATTCAGTGAGTTTCAGTGTATTCAGAGATCTACAACCAACAGGACAATAAATTTTAGAACATTTTTCTCACCTCCAAAACCAAAACCAAACAAAAGCCCACATCTATTAGTAGTCACCCTCCATTCTGTCCTCTCTCAACCCTCTACAGCACCAGAAATCCACTATTTTTTTTCTCTAAAGATTAGCCTAGTCCAGAAATTTTAAATAAATAACATCGTATAATATATGGCCTTTTGTAACTGGCTTCTTTGATTTTACATACCATGTAGCATGTTTTAATCCCTTTTTTACAAAAATTTTCTTTAGTTGTGGATGGACACAATACCTTTATTTTATTTATTTATCTTTATGTGGTGCTGAAGATCAAACCCAATGCCTCACACGTTAGGCGAATGCTCTACCATTGAGTCACAAACCCAGCAACCCCCTTTTTTTGCTAAATAATATTCCATTTTATGGACGTGCCACATCTTGTTGCATAATTATTTTCACTTTGGGGCTATTATGAATCATGTTGCTATAAACACTTGTATATGAGTTTTTGTGTGATGTATTTTCTTTTGAGTCTATTCTCCTCGGCATATCCCTAGGTTTAATTTCTCTAGGCTATATAGATTCATAAAATTCCACCCAGAGTACAATTGCTAGGTTGGATGGTAACTCTGTGTTTAAACTTTTGATGAACTGCCAGCCTATTTTCCAAGTGGCTGCACTATTTTACATTCCCACCAGCAGTGTATAAGAGCTCCAATTTCTTTACATCGTCACCAATACTTTTATTACAATTGTCCAAGTGGGTGGTACCTCACTCTGACACGGATGTGCATTTCCCCAATGCCTAAAGATGCTCAGCATCTTGTCATGAGTTCATTGGCAATTTGTATATCGTCTTTGGTCAGCAAATTTTTAGAATCATGTTATCATTTGCATTGTGAAGAGTGATAAATGCAAGATTGTATTTAATTTTGTTCTTAAAATTGGACATTGTTGTGCTTTAAAAAGGTCCTTTTTTATCCAGTTCTATATAAACTGATTGTAGATTTGCAGTTTCTCCTTTCAGAAGGTTTTAAGGTTCCTTTCACTGGCAGAATTGAACAAGTGTTTGAAATAATGAACTTATTCCTGGAAAACTTGTATTTCTAATTCTGAAATCAAAGTTTTAAAATTCTGATAGGTGTGATAAACTTATCATTTCTGCATAACACCTAGATCATCTCTTCCCATTGGTAGGGATGACCTGGCAAAGATTCCACACTCCAGAAAAAATCCCAGCTCCCTCTGAAATGGCCCAATCCTGAAACCAGTGTGTCACTTACCTTATGACATTAATAGGCACAAAACATCTGAGGAACAAGGAGAAGGACTGAGAAATGGATGAGAACTGATTCCCACCTCACCCACCCCCCAGGACAGAGATGACGCTAACAGGTGGTTTAAATCTAACAGCAGAAACATGTGGAAGGATTTCTGTTATGAGTTTTGTTCTCCACAAAATGAACCCTCTTCTACAAAATGAGGCACTGAAGCTCTGACAGTATGTTACTGAGCCTTAGGATGGCACATACAGTTGCCACCTTGCAGGGCCCCCCAGAGAAGCAACCCTCCCTAAACTACCCCACACCCCCACACGCATACACACAGGAAGGGGTCATGTATCAGGGCCTCTTCCTCAATGTATTCTAGTTGTCGCTAGAAGTTGTCCAGGATGCCCCGATCTGAGCAAAGGCATAAACCCAAGATACACAGTATCTTGTACACGTATTCCTGGAGATTTAGGAAGGTGGCTAGGGCAGTGGGGACCTAGCTATTATTCTCTCTCTTTCCCCCAAAGTCTCTTAAGTGAAGTAGCCAAGGATGACCTTTGAGGAGAAATCTGCTCTCATTCACACTCTCACTGCCCAGGAGAATATCTTGCCCTAGACTATAAAGCAATTCATATCCTGATTTTTCTGTGTGTGTTTCTTTGTTTGTGTTTTGAGGTACTAGGGATTGAACCCAGGGGCCTGCAAATACTAAACAAGTGCTCTACCACTGAACTATACCCCCAGCCCTTTTTAAATTTTATTTTGAGACAGTCTCACTAAGATGCTGAGGCTGGCCTTGAACTTGCTTTCCTCTTGCCTCAGCCTCCCGTGTAGCTAGGATTATAGGCATGCACCACCCTGCCCAGCTCATACCCTGGTTTTTATTATATGAACAATTACAGAATCATAATTTTCATTTTTCATCTTGCCAACTCCATGTTCCATTAAGAACGAAAGAGCTGCCAGGCATGGGGGCACACAACTATAATCCCAGAGACTCAGGAGGCTGAGGCAAGAGGATCACAAGTTCGAGGTCAGCCTCAGCAACTTAGTGAGGAACTAAGCAACTTAGCGAAAACCGGTCTGAAAATTTAAAAAATAAAAATAAAAAGAGCTGGGGTGAGGCTCAGTGGTAGAGTGCCCCTGGGCTCAATCCCTGGTACTATGGAAAAAAAAAAAAAAAAGAGGTCCAGGTGATTCTCAAGTGCAGTCAAGGCTGCAAACCATGGCCTTCTCAGTCTTTCTTAACACAGGTGCTTCTCTCACTATCTAATCAGTGCTATTTACATGAAAAGCTCCAAATGGCATTCAATTTCCCTGTATTCACCTTTAACAATGAAAGGGTACCACGCTTAGTATTGTTGTATGCAAAACTGACAGTGGGGTTCACATGAGAGATTGCAGTACTGAGGAGCAGACTGGCACTGATTTTTCCCACCAGCCAGTACAGCAAGCATCATCATATGCTGTCACCAACAAGAATTCTGGTGGCATTCCGTACTGTGGGCTCTGAACAACGTGCACTTGTCCTCAGTTCTTCTGTTTTGACTTATGCAAGTAGATGTGTTTCGTTCCCTGGATGTCTGCGCTCCCGTGGTAACAGCTGTCAAAAACATGCAAGTGACGATGGCAGCAGAGGAGCCACAAAAGGGCCAAGGAAGTCTGTCAGGCAGATATCAAAAAGAACACCTCCAAAGAACTGAATGAGGAAATCGAGGATAAAGATCAACAGTCAAACAGGAAGTGCAGGAAACCCTCCGATAGTCACATCAGGGCAGTTGGAACAGAGGTCAATATCCTGCAATATGTAAAATCAGAAAAAAGAGAGATAACACTCTATGTATGATCTATCAAAGTGTATGAATGCATTCTGCTGTCATGGACAACTAATTAGAACAAATAAAATTTAAAAATAATAAAAATAAAAATAAATAAATAACTATGAACAAGACTAGAAGACAAGGTAACAGGAGACTGTCACAACTTGGGATTTGAGGAGAATGATGTCAAAACACATTTCCTTGGGCTCATACTCAAGTCTGACTTGAAGTCAGGTGCATCTGCCTTGAATAAAGAGCTCTCTGGTAAGGGTTTCAAATTGCAGACAACAGAATCCCCTAGTTACCAAAAGCACAACAGCACTGATTACAGGGCATGACAAAAAGCACAAGAACTTTCAGGAGGGAAAGGAAAACAGGTAGGTTACTAATAGCCAGGAAGAGTGCAGCTAAGAGAGCTGAGTTCTAGAAGAACTACTCTAATGTCCATTCCACTGCTGCCACAGCTCACCTTTCCACACCTGTGACATTAGGAACCCCATCCCAAAGCTACTCCAGTGGGATTTCCAGGGTAGTCCCACCCCATCATGCTCCTGTCCACCTTACCAGGTCCACCTTCACACAGGAGCCACTGCCTGACAGAACTGCTGGGCATTCTGGGAAAGTGGAGTCCTGATTTCACACCTGATGGGACCTGGAATGGCTTTGAGTAGCAGACCTGCAGTGTCTGCCCCCATTCCTATGGACAGGGCACATCCCTCTCTTCCAGACAAGGTCTGGACTCCTCTGAGTGCCCGTCTCATGACAGATGCAGACTTCTGTGAATGATTACTTCAAGTCCTCTCGTAGTGCTACACACCAGGCACTGGATCTATTTCTGCATTGCCACCATCTTTGTTGAGCAATATTTGTTTTATAGCTCTTTGGGTATTTTACTGTACTTACCCTTGCTCTTCTCTCTCTCTTTCTCATGAGTGGCAAACAAAGAAATGCAAGTCATGATATTTGTAATAAAAAGCATAGGTCCCATAAATTCAATGAAATGGAAATAAAGATTAAAATTACCAGTAGATGCAGGGCACAGTGGTGCACGCCTATAATCCCAGTGACTCGGGAGGCTGAGGCAGGAGGATTGTGAGCCTCCTGCCACAAAGCCAGCCTCAGCAACTAAGCGAGGCCCTAAGCAACTCAGCAAGACCCTGTCTCTAAATAAAATATTTTTAAAAGGGGTAGGGATGAGGATCAGTGGTTGAATACCCCTGGTGTTTAATCCCTGCTACAAAAAAAAATTACCAGTAGAACCAGGCATGGTGACCCACAACTGTACTCACAGCAACATAGGAAGCTGAGGCAGGAGAATCACAAGTTTGAGGCCAGCCTCAGCAACTTAGCAAGACTCTGTATCAAAATAAAATAAAAAAGGGTTGTGTATATAGCTCAGTGGTCAAGCACTTGCCTAGCATGCCTGAGAGCCTGGTTTTAATCTCTAGTACTGAAAAAAAATTACCAGTAGTAGTACCCAAAGTCTCAATAAGACTTTCATTGGGGTGAAAAAAATCTCTTCACACATAAAGAACACATCTCTACTGCTAAGACTGTGTTAATGGAGAATACGGCTAATTTGCAAAGTGTCTTTAGGAATTTCATAGTCTTTCTGCCTTATAATATGGAAAGCTATTTTTAAGTTTTGCCCGTTCCTACTTGGATGCATTTTCCAGATTCCATCAATGCATGAGATGGGGCTTCACTCTTCAGGAGAGGAGACGAGTGGAAGGGGACACAGGAGGACCTGTAGATTGGGTCCACTCCTGTTGCTCACCTGAGACAGCTCCCCAGCACTCATCCCCTTGGCCCAACAGCTGCCAGCCCAGTTTCCTTCTCAGTACCAAGACCCTGCCAGGTTCAACAGTCCAGAAAAGAGACATCCCAGGCCCTCGGTCCTCCACCTTGTTGCTCATTCCTGCTTACCCTGGCCCCCTTGTCTGGCTGCTAATGAAGTAAAGACACTGGGGAGGGTCAGCTGGAACCTGAAGGGAAAGGTCCTCTTTGCCACAGTGGCAAGAGATTCAGAGAACCCTCCAGGAGAGCAGCTGAGCCGTGCTTGGGAGTACCCATTATAGGCTATCAGGCACTATTTGGGGGTAGGTATTAGTCCTGTGTATGGCTCCTTCTTAGGTGGCTAAAACAAAATGTTTCATTTTCTGATATAAAGTCTTACATTTACAAACCTACTTCCATGGCATTTCCATCTGGGTGGCAGCAGTGACTTCAGCAGAGCACAGACCCATGTTGCTGAGGGAAACACCAGCACATCCCAGGAGGCTGCTGAGCTGCGAACAATAAACTGCTGGACTCAGACTAAATTCACTGTTGTTGTTGTTGTTGTTGTTTTGTTTTGTTTTTAAGAGAAATGGCTTGGAACTTCTCCAAATCACAAAAGATGTTTAACTGGAGGCCAGTGGAATAATTACTGGAGCTAGAGGGCCACCCTGTGGTTAAGTGTTAAAAAATGAGGTCTGGAGTTTTTCATCCTTTGCAATCCTGCAATCCTGCAATAGAGTGGTTCCCCCTTATCCCTGGTTTTGCTTTCCCAGGTTTCAATTATCTGAGATCAACCACAATTCAAAACAATTAAATGGAAAATTCCAGATATAAGCAATTTGTATTTTTTGGTTTTTTGTTGCAGTACTAGGGACTAAACCCAGGGACACTCTACCTCTGAGCTATATCCCCAGCCCTTTTTATTTTTTATTTTGACACAGTCTCACTAAGTTGCTAAGGCTGGCCTCAAACTTGCATTCCTCCTGCCTCAGCCTCCCTAATCACTGGGATTACAGGTGTGTGCCATCATACCTGGCAAATGCATAAGTTTAAATAACTTTTTATTATAGTATTTTTTATAATTACTCTATTTTATTATTAGTTATTGTTAACCTCTTACTGAGCCTAATTTATAAATTAAACTTTATCATAAGTATGTATGTACGGGGAAAAAACATAGTATACATGCATTAGATACTATCTGCAGTTTTAGGCCCTCATGGAAGCCCTTGAAGATGAAGGTTACTATAATCTTTTCACCCAAACAGGGCCTCTGTACAGAGTCTGGTAGGACCTCCGTGCGGGCCCAGTCTAGTAGGCTGTGCCCCAGGTACACGTGCCCCGGGGGCAAGTCCCAGGACGCCATGATGTCGCCTGCCGTCAAGCCTGCCAGGAGCTGGGGGTTCTGTTGCCATTGCCACTGCCGTGGCTGCCGCCTGCCTGCCTGCCTCACAGCACAGCAACCATGCCCAGCAGGGGGCAGCGATGCCCGCCACAGCTGGGGCGATCCACGGGAAGGGCCCAACTCTCGTCCAGAGTCACCTTTGCCACTGGCCCCCAGGTGTCCGGGCCGTTTGTGTTTTCTGTGTTTTCTTCCTTGCTTTCTGTGTCGCATCTCTTCAGGACAGTCTACTATGGGACATAGCCAGTCAACCATGTGCCCCACTGTTCTAACTTGTTTTATAGATACTTTTCAGGACTTTCAAGAACGAGCCGCTGACTACAGAGCTTTTGTTAATGGATGTAAATCAGAATGGCCCACTTTCGAGGTTGATTGGGGCCCTCAGGGCATTGGGCAGCCAAACCATCAGGCCAGGGTGCCTTACATTCAAATTTGGATTATGGCTTAAGCATTGCCTTTCAGATTCCACGTCCTCTAGTTCGGGAACTAGGAGAGGCTGCACTGATTTGATGGCAAAGGCCAGACCAGACTTAAATGCAACTCACACTGCTACCAATCCCTCAAGACTCAGGTAACTCTGCCAAAAGCCATTTCCAAATCCAGGGGCCAAAGGAGGGAGAAAATGGCTGGGAGCACCCACCCTCTCGCCCTCCGAGGGGGAGAAGGAACCAGGTCCAACCCCCCCAGTGTTACAGCACCCCCACAGCAGATTGTTTTACAATATGTAAATGGCATGTGCCTCCACTCAGGAGGAATAACAAAAGCCCATTACAGAGCTCTTAAGCATTCAAACCCTGTCCTGACAAAAATGGTTAAAGTGCCTAAGATATCAGGTTTCTGCTGGAACCAAATCTCAAGTAGAACTTATACTGAAATGACAATAGAGGAAGCAAAAAGCCCAGTAGGAGACCAATTTCCAACCCAAAGGGGAAAAAAAAAAAAAACCAAAAGAGTGTTTTATTTGAGAATAACTAACTGCCAGCCAAGTACTTGTTGAGCTCATAACTTTTGGTCAATCCTATTTTTTATTCAACTTTGATTTTTGAACATCTTGTTACATTGCAATGGAGATAAAAACCTACAAGGCCTTTGTTTAAGTGTATATTGTGTCCAAAATTCATGTACATGATATTAGAGATTAACATAGAGCGCTAAAAGAAAAAATGGATCCAGGTATATTTGATTCACATGATTAAAAAGGTTCAATTTAAATTTGGTAAATAAATAAAGTAAAATATGTCTAACCTCACAAATCTCTAGGTGGTCAATTAAAAAAAATGTTGATTCTATAAAATGTGTAATATCAATTGTTTTTTAGTACTTTTCCACAGGAAAGAGATGGCAAATACTATTCAAAATACTTGTCTAATCTTGGTTATTACAGTAAAATAAGTAAGTTAGAGTTAATATATTACACCTTAAATTCCATGGGGTGACATGCTTTAGCATTATTGGTGTTTTCATGGATTGGTAAATAAAGGGATTTGGAATTGTTTTGTATCATCCCTGAGAGCAAGGTTACTAAGTGAAATCCTAATAATTTATCTAAATTCAGAAATTTCATAGGAGTTGTTTTAGAATACAAACAAGGAAAGAGTCAACAGATGGGAAAGGGAAAGTGGAAAGTTCTAGGTATGAAAATATATTCGGTAAAAGGAAAAGGAAAATATTTCTGGGTAAGAAAGTCTGTGTGTAGGTAAAGGGCAAATTCCAACAAGTTTTTGTGTAACTAAGTAGTTATATGTATGTGAGACCATCAATTAGAAACTGTTTAAAGTTTTCCCCTAAGGCCAAATGTTAATGGGCTAATATAAATCAAAGTGTAATCCATATGTTAAAATGACAAGGATTTCTTTAAGTTTTATTCTTTATTGTGGTTAAATAACTGGTAGGGTATTGTGCTATGTTGCAGAGCCTAGGGTTTTTTCCTTGAAAAACTAGGTTTGGTTGCTCTTTGTATGTTCATGTGTCCATGTCTTCTGGGTACACAGGTTTTAGAGCAGGGAATTTGTGGGGCTACTGTTCCCCAGGTTAGACTTGTCTGTGTTGGTAGTTTCAGGCTTGTGGGAATGGCAAATCTTATGGGGGACTTAATTTTTATCATTTAATATTCTGTAACAGAACCTGCTATCAATAGGGTATATGTAAATTTGTTACTTTTTACCCTGAGATCAAAATTTAAATGCAAATGTATTTAAAGTTAGTGAGAGCCTGATTTGTTTAAAGGTTAATTTCATGAAACAAAAAATATTTGGTCACTTTGCCACACAAAAGGAAAGTTAAAAGCTCTCAGACTTTCCTTGATTTGTTTTAAATGCAATATATTGTGTTAACAACTATTCACATAGATTCAGGAAACAATACATATAAACTGTGTAATATGATGTCCTAAGAGGAGGCAAAAATAACTTCCAACCTGGAACACTCTGCCTAAGATTGTAAAAGGCCTTACCTGAAATAAGGGTCTGCCTCCCACCCTGCTACAAGTCAGAATGTTTCCAAAATAAGTCAGCTTTCAGCTCATTTAAAATCATATTCAAAATATTGTTTTTGTTGTACAATTACTGTGATATCAAATAAAAAATATAATGTGTAACTCAGGCAGGATTTAGGATAACTATTACACCAACTAGATATGTTTTTACTATTGTTAATTCTATTTTGTATTTTCCTTGTAAGCTCTGTATCTGATGCCAGATTAATGTTTTGAAGAAGTATACTAAGCCATTACCTATGAAATAGATGAGATGATAACTGGTGAAACTGACTTGCTGGATGTTTAAGATCGAACTTAAGGATTGAGATTGAAACAAAGGGGCCAAGAAAACCAGTTTTGGTTCTTGCCCTCAGAGTCAGCCTGTATCCAGGGAATGAGAAAGCTTCTCGAACTTTGCAACTCCGGGTCAACACTGCTGCCTTCGCTGCTGCCAGAACTCAGAGTTTTCATCCATGCAGACAGTGGGCAAAAGACACCGCCTGGTTTCTATGTCACACAGAAGGCATCACTGTGTCCAGAGCCAAGGAAACACCGGCTGCCATCAGCCTCCAGGTTGCGGGAACTGCCATAGTCAGAGCACAAAAGCCACTGAGGCCCAGATGCCACTGCCACCAGAGCTCAGAGCCGTCCAGGAACCCACACTTTCCAGGCTTGTCCCCAGAGTTGAAGATGCAGCAAAGATTGCTGAGAACAAGGAGGTGCAACAGTGGGCCAGACAGGCTTGACCCCTGCCCTCCTGGGGCTGATGGGAGTGAGCAGGGACCAACTTCCCTTTTCCATGAATGGAAGCAAAGAACTGTCAGCTGTCCACAAGGCAGAAGCCACTGCCTTGGAGCTGCTGGAATCCAGGAGGAGCGCTGCTGCCCACCCCAGAATGCAGAGGCTACTGGAATGAAGGAGCTGCCACCACCCAAGCACAGGAACAAAGCTAAGAAGCTGCTCTCAAGTGCCCCACGAGTGACCCTGTGAGAACTCAGCTGACTCTTAAGAGACAGGAACAGGTCAATTTGACCAACTTGATCTTAAACACCTAGCAGAACAGTTAAAACCAAACCAAACCATAGCCATTCTTGGGCATTTAAAAGAAACAGTAGTTTACTGTAACTTAAGATGTACTTGTGTTAACCCCTAGAATAGGACTGAAGGCTACGAGAGATTCTTAGGCAAATGTACCTGATAACTCAAGTTCCCAAATAAAGGCCTCAACCTCTCCAACCTTTGATAGGCCTTGTTATGGGAACAACTTCTCAGTTCTTCCACCTGGTGAGAGATTGACTTCTAATCTCATTTTGGTACTTATGTCATTTTGTTTCTCTCTCATAGAAGCACCCACCCCAGATGACTTTACAACCTGCTCTTCCCAAGCAGACTTCTGCTCCTCATTGATCAGATTTCTAAAAGGAACTTCAAACTGCTTCCCCAGACTCCGCCCCCTTCCAGCTCGAAGCAGCAGTCGGTGCCCCCTCTCCTTATAGCAGTAAAAAGTTCCTAATTAAGGACAGGCAGTTAGTGTAAAATAAGAAATCTGGTCAAACTGAGGAGTGAACCCATCAGAGACTGGGAAGTTGGAAACTGAAAAACCACTAGTTTCCTAAACAAGGATTTGTTAAGGTGGATAAGACCAGTGGGGAATGTTATACTTCCCAAAAAGATTCTCCAGTACCATCATCAGGAGAGAGTCAGCCCCACCCTAACCCTAACCCTCCTTATAGCCCAACCCTAATCCCTCCCGCGCCATATAGCCCCGCCCTAATCCCTTCCCTCACCCTATAAAAGTTGGCAACAACGGAATTAACGCGCGATTTCCCGGCACCCCACTTTTAGGTGTAAGGGAGATCATCACTGGCCAGCTAAAATAAAGGCTTCTTTAGGCTTTACGTGATCAGCTTGGATGATTTTATTTTCTTTGGGTACAACACTAGAATCCCAAGAAATGAGTGTGCCCTGCATCTTTGATAGATTGGGGTCTCCTTTGTTCTCCTGATCTTTTCCCCCTTATCTTTCCCCTTCCTGCCTATGAGACTAGGCCCAGGAGATGCTGTGACAGGGCAAAAAGGTGAGAAGCAGATGGCAGGGAGAGGAGCCAAATGGAGATTCAGGTAGGGGCCCAGGGGACAGTAATTAGCAATTCCCTGCCTGCAGCTTTTTGGAAGGGGTAGTTAGGCAGGTAACCTTGGTGATCAAAAAGGCACTGCAGACACTGACATTCCAATCTCCCAGGGCAGTCTCCAACGTTCCAGACTCAGATGGCCTTCATTCCTGGATTCGACCAGATTTCCTATTCTACACTAACTGCCTGTCCTCAATTCTGGCTTTACATTGACAACTAAAAACAAATATTTTTTTAAAAAACTATATTTAGGAAGGAATAATTAGATGTCTGCCACAGATATGCTTAATATGTGTCCTGAAGCTTAGTAGTTTATGAACATAGTTAAAATTTTTCAGTAAGAAAAAAAACAAGAAGAGCTAGGGTTGTGGCTCAGTGGTAGAGCCCTTGCCTAGCATGTGTGAGACACCGGATTGGATTCTCAGCTCTGCATATAAATAAATTAAAGGTCCATTGACAACTAAAACAAATTTTTTTTAAATTAAATTAAGATTATGGGCCAGGCGCAGTGGCATATGCTGTAATCCCAGCCATTCAGGAGGCTGAAGCAAGAGGATTGCAAATTCAAAGCCAACCTCAACAATTTAGTAAGCCCCAGAGAAACTTAGCAAGCCCCTGTCTCAAAATAAAAAATAAAAAGGCTGGGAATGTGGCTCAGCGGTAAAATACCTCTGGGTTAAATCCCTGGTACAAAAAATAAAATAAAATAAAATAAAATAAAATAAAATAAAGAGAGAGAAAGAAAAAAAGAAAGAAAGAAAGAAAGAAAGAAAGAAAGAAAGAAAGAAAGAAAGAAAGAAAGAAAGAAAGAAAAGAGAGAGAGAAAGAGAAAGAAAAGAAAATTATGGGTCATTTGGGGGTTCCACACAATTTGCCTAATTCTTTGTTTTTGTTTCAAACAATGGTTCATCTTTTCTGAAAAGGTATTTGAACTTCATTAGATTGTTGAATTTCAAACAGTACTTTTGTATACTGGCACGTACAATGAAGGCGGGACTGTCCTGAAGGTAATCTGCAGGTATTCTTCTTAGAGAAATAGGATTCTTTGCTCAGCTTGCTACTTTTACTCTTCCTGCTGTCCAAATGAGCAGCAATTATGCATGCCTGCAAAGATACATTTTAATATGTAGCAGAGCCCTACTCCCTCTTAGCAGTCAGATTCCTGACATCCTCTACCTTTTGGAACTCAAGTGTGAATTTCCAAGCCACACTCAAGAGCTTAAGGGATGCATCTAAAATTAAGGTTAATGATTTAACAAGTTTCATTATTTGGTTTCCTCTGGCAACCACCCAGATTTCCCCAGGTTGAATCTAATTCAGTATGTGGTCATTGAGTGCTCACTGTGCACAGGGCACTGTCAGACTGTGACCACCGACTGTGGAAAGAGCAGGCACAGATCATTGCTGAGTGCAGCCAGTAGTGAGGACAGAGGAAGGTCTCCATCTAGAAGAAGACAAAAGCCTCTGAGCTTCTGAATTAGCACTGATAACACAAGACAATTAAACAGCCACTCAGCTGGATTAAGGCCAGGACAATGCCTAAATTACATAACAATAACTCTGAGTCATCAGATTAAAAAAGGGGGAAAAAAAAGTGAAGGTGTTAATTACTCTATTTCCTTTGGCAGGCAAGGGTATGAGACATTTTAGAAAAAAGTAATCAAAACAATTAGTACTTCATTTAAAGTGTTTTTTGTTTATTTGTTTTTGGTCCTAGGGATTGAATTCAAAGCGCTCTGCCAGTGAGTTTCAACCCAAGCCCTATTCATTTTTTATTTTGAGACAGGATTTCACTATGGCTTAGGTCCTGCCCAAATTGCCAAGGCTGGCCTTGAACTTGCAATCCTCCTTCCTTAGCCTCTGGAGTCGCAAAGATTTTGAGTGAGCACCACAGTGCCCAGCGACAGGGGTCAGTTTTAGTTGTCTCAGTGATTAATTAAATCCAGACTATAATTTCCATAATTAACATGATGTTATTATAAATGTGCCTAGAAAGTTCCATTAAGAAAGAATTTGAGGCCGCACAAGGTGGCACACTCCTGTAATCCCAGTAGTTTGGGAGGTTGAGGCAGGAGGATCACCAGTCCAAAACCAGCCTCAGCAAAAGCAAGACACTAAGCAACTCAGTGAAACCCTGTTTCTAAATAAAATACAAAATAGGGCTGGGGATGTGGCTCAGTGATTGAGTGCCCCTGAGTTCAATCCCTGGTACAAAAACAGAAAAGAAATAATTTGAAAATTGAATTTTGATTGGCCAGATTCCTAGTCTTTGGATTTTTTTACATGAATGGATTATCCTGGAGATGAGGGATTGGAAAGAGAGAATAATTGCCAGGCCCCCACTGTCCCAGCCACCTTGAATTCTCTCCTCTTCTTTTTCCTCCTCCTTCTATCTTCTTTTACTTTTTATTGAAGAAATTTTAAAATGTACATAAAAGAAAGCAAAATAGCATGAAAAACCTTTATATAATCATCATCCCCTGGTCAGTCCTGCCTCATCTAGACTCAACCACATCCCTCTCCTGAATTATTTTGAAGCAAATTTCAGACCTCATATACTTTTGTCCATAAATATTTCACTATGTATTTTTAGCAACTAAGGAGTTATTTCCTGAAAGTCCCTCAAATTCCATTATTATATCTAAATAATTAATGATTTTTTTTTCGGTACTGGAGATTGAACCCAGGGCTTTGAGCATGCTAGGCAAGGACTCTACCACTAAGATACATTCCCAGTGGCTAATGATAATTCTTTCATATAATCAAAGCTCTACTGAGTTCAAATTTCCAATTGCTTAATAAATGAAGCTATGAAAAAAGCTTAATTTAAATTCTTTCAAATTATTTCTTTACTTTGACTTGTGATAGGTGATAACTTTTTATAAAAATCAGACTCTGCCATTGAGACTTAGTCCACAAGTCCCCCCCAGCCCCTTAAAAAAAATTTTTTTTAACTGGAATTAAACTGCAGTTGTAGTTGTAGTTTAGTTGTAGTTGTGATTGTAGTTTTTTTTTACTGGAATTAAACTGTAGTTTTTTACTGGAATTAAACTGAGTTGGTTGAACTCCTCAGGGCCTTTGGCCTGGAGAATCCCCACAGTCTGGATTTTGCTAATTACAATTCCATGATGGCCTTATCTAATGTGTTCCTCTCTCCTCTCCTTTGAACACCTTTGAATTGCTGTTGGAACTAGTGGCTCATTTTGATTCAGGTTCAGTGTTTTTGGAAGACTCCCTTGTGGGTAGTGATGTGTTATTCTAGCAGGAGGCTCTTCATGTCTGGTGGTCTCTCTTTTTGTTATGACAAAACAAAAGGATTGTGGGGCTCAGAAGCTGGATCCTGAGACACAGAAGGGGTTGTAACACAGTGAGAGCCTAATACCTACAGCACTCACAGAGGAAAGGGGCTGGGATGCAACTCAGTAGTAGGGTGCTTGCCTAGAGTTCATGAGGCCCTGGGTGGGATCCCTGGTACTCCCCCCAACCCCCTCAAAAAAAAAAAAAGAGAGAGAGAGAGAGAGAGAATGCTCTACATCTACTATTTGGTTCCCCAGTGGTGCAGTTCATATAGAAAAACAGAATAAATGCTTGAATCTTTTTCTTTATTAACCAGTTTTCAAAATAATGAGCTGGCTTCCTAGCATTTTCAACAGGGAACAATACATTTCTTCTCAGGAATATCATTAACTCGTGGTTTTAACTGTATTTTGATATGTTTTAATTCCTAGCAGTTCTTATCCTCACTGATGCTGAGTGTCCTGCCATTGGCCAGTGTAGGCCTTCAGGTTGGCTCCTGAGTTCTTTTGGCATGACCGTAGTCATCTTTGAAAGCTTCCACACTCTCCAGTATGACAAGATCTTTCAGGCTCATCTCCGATATTTCTTGCCAAAGACACAGAACTAAAGATTTCTCCCAGGGCTCCTGGTTTCTTTTGGTAGGAAATAATCATCTGGGCCCATAATCTGGAGGCTAGGAATGCTCATTGCTATAGGCTTGATCATTGCTTCTAGGTCTGCTCCAGATAGGCCAGGAGATACATTCTAAACTCACGCTGATGGTTCCCCTTCAGAATCAGGACTATAGGGTTTTTACTTGACCCTTTCTCTCCTACATCTGTTATATTTCCCAAAAAGATTCTCCAGTGCCATCAGGAGAGAGAGAGTCAGTCCCACCCTAATCCCTCCCCCTCCCTATAGCCCAACCCTAATCCCTTCCTGTGCCCTATAGCCCTGCCCTAATCTTTCCCATGCCCTATAAATGCTGGCAACAAAAGAACTAACACGCCATTTCCTGGCACACCGCTTTTAGGTGTAAGGGTGGTAGTCGCTGGCCAGCTAAAATAAAAGCTTCTTTTGGCTTTATGTGAACGGCTTGGTTGATCTTATTTTCATGGCGTACAACACATCCACGTCTCCTTTCTCCTACACTGAGACTTCTAGTTTTCATTGACTCTGGGAATGACAGAATTATAAGGTCACAATAATGTGTTACCATTGGGTTAAACATTAATCAGTGCCTAGGAAAGCTTGCAGAGAGAATTAAAAGGTCTTTAAAAGGCATGGTGGTGCACATCTATAAGCCCAGCTACTCTGGAGGCTGAGGCAGGAGGATCACAAGTTCAAGGCCAACCTCAGGAACTCAGCGAGGTCCTAAGCATCTTAGCAAAGTCCTGTCTGAAAATAAAAATAAAAAGGGCTGGGAATGTGGCTCAGAGGTAAAGCACCCCTCAGTTCACTCCCCATGCCAAAAAAATAATAATAATAATTAAAAGAATGTGGTAATGAGGGAAATGGAGAGGGGGAGCTGGCCACTCCCCTTATCTTCAATCCTTAGGAGAGGATCTGAACAGAGTGACCTTGGTTGTGAAGTAAAGGAATGTACTCAAAACACCCGAAGAAAGCCACCTGCATAGTGGACATACGACCTATCCTGTGTGTTCCCCCAGCTTGTTGGCACTGTGAGGCCCTCCATTGTGGCCCCGCCACCACTGCCAAGGAGTGGGTAAGTAATAAAATATCCCAAACCTCTCCATCGAATCCTCCAAGTTCTTTCTTTGGAATGGGTAAAACAGTATGCTTGGGGCATTTGCAGCCCAGGGTTTGAACCATTTATCATAGAGCAATAAGATTTAAGAATCACAGAATAACACTTCTGAAAGCAAAAATATGATCATTTGATTTTTAAAAATGTATTTTGTTTTGTTTTTCTGTCCTGGAACACTTTACCACTGAGCTACATCTCCAGAACTTTTTATTCTTTATTTTGAGACAGGGTCTCACTAAGTGACCTAGGGCTGAGGCTGGTCTCTAATTTGCGATCCTCCTGAGTCACTAGGATTATAGGCATCTGCTAAAGCATCCAGCTGTATGTGTGTATTTTTAACAACACAATTGCATATTCTATAGATTTTTCTCTAGCTCAGTTTTTTTTTTTTTTTTTTTTTTTTTTTGTGGTGCTGGGGATTGAACCCAGGACCTTGTGCATGCATGGCAAGCACTCTACCAACTGCGCTATATCCCCTCTAGCTCACTTCTTTTACCTCACAATATATCTTAGAGATTAGTCCATGGTGTTATTTAGAGATATTCTTCATGCCTTTTTATGTGGATAACTGCCAACTGTGATTGAGTGTTTGATGGACCATATGCCAACATTGTATTAAGTGGTTTATACAAATTATCCCATTTGATTTTCCTAACCTAGTGAGCTGAAACTATTATAATTGTCATTTATCAAATGGGAAATTGAAGGTTGAGTAATTTGTCCAAAGTGGCCTAGCGGAAAAGCAGTGAATAATATTTAAGATAGAAGGAGAAAAATGGGCCAGGCATGGTGGCACATGCCTGAAATCCCAGAGGCTTGGGAAGCTGAGGCAGGAAGATTGCGAATTCAAAGCCAGCCTCAGCAACTTAGTGAGGCCCTTAGCAACTTAGCAAAACCCTGTCTCAAAATAAAACATAAAAAGGGCTGGGGCATGCGACTCAGTGGTTAAGCACCCCGAGGTTCAATTCCTAGTTCCCAAAAAAAGGAGAAAAATGGACAAATTTTATATCTTCACTTTCCTTATCTCTAGTTAGTGAAGTAATTTACGCTATTTGCAATTAGTGAACGTCAGTGTCCCGGAATACTCAGAAGCCATGCCTGATCACAAAGATTCTGGGAGAAGTTTCCATGGATGCAGATGGCTTACGGAGCCAACAGAACATTTAAATAGACAAAGAAGGTAGTTTGGAAACTGTTTTTAAAAACTATTCTAGTATGTGAATAAAAAAGAGCATAGATTAACTATACAAATGATGAGATGACTTGGAATAAATGAGAAGTCAAAGTAGGCACAATGTCACAGAAATCATCTATAGGGTATAAACTCTTTGGGCACAAACACAGGGACATGTCTACTGACAGGCTCCAACTCTTTCCCTATTTTGTTGTTCTTTTTGTTTTGTTTTTCTTTTTTATAGCAGGATCTCTTCCAACCATCAACTTTCCACCCAGGGGAGATGGAAAGGTTCTAGAGAGAGGGAAAGGCTGGTGGCCTAGGATGAGAGGATAAATGGCATCTATTCCAGGCCTTATTATAATGCTTTTCATTTTAATTGCCTACATGCCTGCTCTCTCCTTTTTTATTTCTTTTTATTTATTTATTTATTTTTTTGGAACCAGGGATTGAACTCAGGGACACTTGGCCACTGAGCCACATCCCCAGCCCTATTTTGTATTTTATTTAGAAACAGGGTCTCACTGAGTTGCTTAGGGCCTCGCTAAGTTGCTGAGGCTGGCTTTGAACTCGCAATCCTCCTGACTCAGCCTCCCAAGTTGCTTGGATTATAGGCGTGCGACACACCACGCCCGGCTATTTCTTTTATTTGTTTGTTTGTTTGTTTGTTTGTTTATCTATCTACGTACAGGGATTGGACCCAGGGGCCTTAATCACTGAGCCACATCCCTAGCCCTTTTTTACATCCCTAGCCTTATTTAGAGACAGGATCTCGCTGAGTTGCTTAGGGCCTCGCTAAGTTACTGAGGCTGGCTTTGAACTCACAAACCTCCTCCGTCAGTCTCCCGAGCTTCTGGGATTACAAGTATACACCACCGCACCCGACTCTCCTTTCATTTGGTCTCTTAGGAAAGTTAAGCAAGTGCACTGGTTCCAATATGCCTCCCACCATCTCAGTTTAGCTAACAGAGAAGGTGGGCACTGACCTAAGCAGAGACCACCAGACTCCTGGTATTTGCAGTGTGGACCCAGAGAAGCTGGTTGGTCTGTTGCTGATCATTGATCTCCTGATGCCCGTTGCCACTCCCTTCCTGCATCATGGCTCAATATTCAGCATCTGAGGAGTTATTCTAATTCTCTCTTTCCACCTCCTATCTCCTCCCATCCCACCATCCTTTCCATTGGTAAATCATGCTGATAGAACCTTCTAAAATGTCTTGCATTTCTTGGATCTTCTCTGTTTCTGCAGCTGGCACCTTTCTACATCCCTGCCATCTGTCACCTGGAGAACTCAGCATCTTCCAAATGAGTGTCCCTCTGTCCAGAATATTCTCCTTTTTGTGGGGAGCAGGGAGAGTACTAGGGATTGAACTCAGAGGCATTCAACCACTGAGCCACATCCCCAGTCCTATTTTGTATTTTATTTAGAAACAGGGTCTTGGGCTGGGGTTGTGGCTCACTGGTAGAACACTTGCCTAGCATATATGAGGCCCTGGGTTCGATCCTCAGCACCACATAAAAATAAAATAAAGGTATTGTGTCCACCTACAACTAAAAAAACTCCCAAAATATTAAAAGAAAGAAGGAAGGAAGGAAGGAAAGAAACAGAATCTCACTGAGTTGCTTAGCACCTCACTTTTTCTGAGGCTGGCTTTGAACTTGGGATCTTCCTGCCTTAGTCTCTTAAATCACTAGGATTACAGCCTCCAGAGCCCCTGGTTCCCTAAAGAGGGTGCAATAAATATAGAGACATGTGAGAAACTTGGTAAACAGCTGCATGCTAGGGATGCAGCTAAGGGCCCAGATAAGGTACCCATGGCTACTTATACTTTATGGTCTTTTGTGCAAGATTATCTCGACTCATCTCATGAAAGGGTAAAATGGTCAGCTTCTGACATGATTTCTGGCCTTAAAAACACTATTCAAGGTTGTAAACAGTTAACAAGAAGTCCTCTGCTAATGGCACCTCTCCCTCCTCCACCAGAGCCCTTGCCTCCTGAGAGTGAACAGGAATTGGAGGAGGAGGGAGCTAACCAGGACAAAATTAGAATTATGAGTACCCAGGTCAGCAATGTTGTCACTGCTGCAACAGGGTCTCCAGAGAAAACATAAACCAGAGCACCACACTTTAAGATAATAATTTTACAAAAGAAAGCATAGTTAAAATGCTCTGCCGGGCGCGGTGGCGCACGCCTGTAATCCAAGCGACTTGGGAGGCTGAGTCAGGAGGAACACGAGTTCAAAGCCAGCCTCAGCAACTTAGCGAGGCCCTAAGCAACTCAGTGAGACCCTGTCTCTAAATGAAATACAAAATAGGGCTGGGGGGGTGGCTCAGTGGCCGAGTGTCCCTGAGTTCAATCCCTGGTTCCAAAAAGTTACTGAGAAAAAAAAAATGATGCCCTATGCATTGGGTTTTCTCTATCAAACTCAAAAACAGCAGCTTTCCTTACTTCTTAGCTTCTGCTAGATCTCTATCTCTCCTACTCTTGCATTTAAAATGTAAATTTTGAAGGCCTACAGAGCCTGCAAGATTTACAAGGCTTTCAGAAAATTGGTTAAGGCAAAAGGAAAAAAAAATGTCACTTTTAAATCCAAGCCACTTCTGCTTGTCTGATTATCTTATCTGCTTTCACACTCTATCAGCCTGCTTTCTTAACAAACTCTTCCCTAATGCTACAGAACTGGGAGGAAAAATGGAAAGATCCTAAGTGCACAAGATTTCTTTTTCTTAAATCTTTACCTGAGGATTTGATAGGCTCCCATATTCTTTAAATACCCAAACTGACTCTAACCTAAGCTAAAAGTGCACTCTGATTTGAAAAAGATGTTCTGCTTGCTCTTTTACGAAAGTATTACAGCCTTGTAATTTTTTTAAAAACTTCTGTTTTTTAAAATTCTACATTTCTGAGCTCAGATTTTATGGTGAATTCACATTTGATCTTACATGCCTAAATTAATATATTTTTCTGATCAGTTTTATTTTATCTAATTATAAAGGTTTTTGTACTCTGTTCAGAGGCCAGATTTTCAAGGGTTAACTCTTAAAATATATTTTAAAAATCTCCTCTTGGGCTGGGGTTGTGGCTCAGTGGCAGAGGGCTTTGCCTAGCACGTGCGAGGCACTGGGTTCGATTCTCAGCACTGCATATAAATAAATAATAATAATAATAAAGGTCCATTGCCAACTAAAAATATATTTTTAAAAAAAATCTCCTCTTACAAAATCTTAAGAAGGACATGGATACGGAGATGTTGGGGATAAATCTGACAGCCATCTAGGACAAATAGCCAGCTCTCTGAAACCTTTGATTTCGTTCTGTCATGGGTGTTAGAATTTACACCTGGCATTTCCAACATATTTAAGGCATAATGTAAAAGTCTGATGGGCTCTATTTTAATTTCTAACAGGTTGAATCTAATAGAGGCTTTAATAAATACCTGTAACATTGCCTCCTATCTGTGGAGCTCTACTTACAAAAAATTACAAAATCATTGTTTCTTGTCTGTTTTGTTTAATGTGTGCACACCTGTGTATTTTGTTGTGTCTACACATGTGCTTCTGTCCATGTATATTGTACATGGTGTCAAAATTTGCATATAGATAAATGAATACTCATAAATTAAAATTTAAGTAAGAAATGGATCCAATATCTTTTAGTTTACATAACTTAAAAAAAAAGAAGTTCAAAGGCTGGGGTTGTAGCACAGTGGTAGAGCACTTGCCTAGCATGTGTGAGGCACTTGTAAAGCTCGCAAAGGCGGCAGGTGGCCAAAGGAGTAAGCGCGCCAGGCAGATTCACCAGAGTCAGACAAAAGTAGTGGCTTGAGATTTATTGGAGTCTGTGTCCCGGGCGAAATCTCCAGCCCCCCGGGATGAAAGTCGGGGTGGGAGAGCCAGAAGAAATCGCACGTGGCTTTGGCTGCTCAGGGTTTTTATACAGAGGAAGGGGTCAGGGATCCTGCCCAGGAAAGGTGGGCCAAGGTGGATGTCAGGGTCAGCAGGTCTGCCTCATTGGTCACTTCTGGCAAAGTGTGTTGCTAGGTGACCTTGCTCTCTCCCGCTGCAGCCGCCCAAATTCAACCTGGCAGCACTAGGTTCAATTTTCAGCACAAATATAAATAAATAAAGATCCATCGACAACTAAAAAGAAATTTCCAAAAATAGTTCAGGTTAAATTAGGTAAACAGATAAAAACAAAGATGTCTTTAAAGTTACTAACACAAGTCTTTCTAACTGATGAGACAATTAATAAAGTGTTGGTTTCTATAAAATGTAATATCCATTTCTTCTAGGAGTTTTCTTCAACATGAAAGAGATGGCTAATACTGATAACTACATTTGATCTTGGTTTTTGAAGTTGAAAATGAGTAAATTAGATTTAACCTAAATGGGATTAATCATAAATGTGTTTGTTAAGAAGACATTAATTTTCAAAGTTAGAGTGCTAAAATATTAACTACTAAATATAAAATTAAGCACTCTTAACTTCTTAAATTCCATAAGGAAACACGTTACTGGCTTCTTTATATACTGGATGTATTCATGTCTTACAAGTGTGTAAGTCTTTAAAGTATAAGATTTAAAAGAACATTTTACCAAGCTAGTGTTCTCCAAATTAAAGTTCTCCATAACAGTGGTCTTTTACAGACTTATATAAAAATAACGAATTTAGCTGGAAATTTATTTGTCATTTAATATTTTGTAATTACATAAAAAATAATCTGTCTTAAGTTATAAAATTTTGTGTTACTCTTTACACTGGGATGGGATCTTGAATATCTTTTTGAAAGGCAGTAAGGAGAGCCTGGTTTATTTAAAGTTGACAATATGGGGTGTAAAGACATGTTGCCACTTTCCCAAAAAAGGGGGTTAAAAGCTTTCTTAACTTGCTTTATTCATGTTTCACATGTAATGTTAAATTACTTTAACTGATTCATATAGACTCAGAAAATGATATATAAAAACTTTATAAAATAATATTTGAGAAAGAGACAAAGACCAGTTTCAGAAATAAAACACCTTACGTAAGATTTGTCAAGAAGCCACCTCACCTGAGTTAAGACTCTGCCTCTTACCTTATTCCATGTTAGAATAATCACTAGAGTTCATTTAAAATTAAGCCCAAAAGATACATTTTTGTTATAAGAATTCCTGTAATCTTAAAATAAACAGGAAATATTATATATATATATTTACACATATATATATAAGTAAAGGTTTGAGATTACAAAAAATTATGTTTCTTGGTTCATAACTATTGTATAAACTAAATATGTTTTACTCTTGTTAATCTCATTTTGTATTTTCCTTATAAACTTTATGTCTATTAGTGCCTTTCAGAAGTACAACTTCTTTCTTTTTTTTTTTTTTTTTGGTACTGGGGATTGAACTCAGGGACACTCGGCCACTGAGTCACATCCCCAGCCCTATTTTGTATTTTATTTAGAGACAGGGTCTCACTGAGTTGCTTAGGGCCTCGCTAAGTTGCTGAGGCTGGCTTTGAATTCACGATCCTCCTGACTCAACCTTCCAAGTGCTGGGATTACAGGTGTGCGCCACCGCACCCAGCTAGTACAACTTCTTATGTAGCAACCTAAGTTAATTTGAGATAATAAGGCCATCACTTATAGGATAAACAAGATGTATGACTGACTTCCAGTACTTTTGCTGACCCCATTTCATAATTCTGTTCTCAGCTTATTATTAAATTCAGAAGTTGAGTCATACAATTGGTGGGAGCTGAGCCTTCTTGCATCGTAGTACCCTTTTCAGTTCAACAACAACATTGGCTTTAACAATCCTCATATGCCTGACAGGTGACCTGCTAATTTTCCTGGCCAAGTAGAAAATACACATCAAGTCATTTCTCACTGTTTAGCTACCTTTACAGTGCCGGGCCATCCTCTATACATTAAAACTTGTAGTACTCCAGCTTACACCAGTTTTTCTTTTCAACAGTTTTGTGATCAGTATCATATTGATCACCAAACTGGTATTCCTTATCATCCCCAAGGTTAGGCATTGTAGAATGGGCTCACTTGTCCCTCAAGTTACAATTACAAAAACAAAAAGGAGGAAATAGAACTCCACAAAATTGTTTAAATCATGCTCTCTTTGTTTTAAATTTTTTTAATTGTGAGTTGAGGGTTGCACTGCTGCTGAGTGAAACATGACTCCTGCTGCAGGAGGCCCGTCAAGCCGAGGCTGGTGGAGAGACTTACAGGCAGGATGATGGAATGGACCATATCTGGTAATAATGTGGGGGAGAGGTCATGCTGTGTCTTTCCAGAAGGTGCAGCTCATCCTATCTGGGTACCTGAGCATGCTGCTCGTCATCACTATGGAGGATCTCAAGCCACAGTTCAGACAACTGAAGAACCCCTCGCATCAGGCCGAGCAGACAGTCAAACAGCTGGGAGGTACTAAATCTCCAGCCACCATGTTTGTGGCTATGATGGCTTTATCAGGCTGTCAGGTAAGTAGGGTTCATGGGGAAACTTACTAGACTTATTTCCCAGATCCATCTTTAGTGCACCCGGTTGTGTGGACTACAGAATCCGTTCCACTAATTACTAATGATACACACATAATGGAGGTTTTTCAGATAAATGTATTGCCTCTATTCATACAATTGGATTTAATTTTACTGGATGTAGTGGGAGTCTACCTATATGTTGATCCTATGCTGGCTGTTTAAATATGACCCCAGAGAAAAAGTCAGCATATGGGAAGCCAGGGAAGCCATTATCACTGACCCCTGGGACTGAAAAATATATGTCCATACAGTTACAAAAATGGGACTCCCCAGTGACATAACCATGGTTCCCAGAGAACATCCCCCAGTACCTTACTGCCCTAATCACACTACAACAGAATTGGGTGTCTTTCCTAAAAGGGTAGAGTGTGCCACTATTTTGCCTGTGTGACATGATGTCTCTGGCAGTAGTGAATATATTTTGGATTGGTATTGTAGATTGTATGGTAGAAAGGCAACCACACCAGGAATTTAAGACTCCTGGAGGATTCATCAGTAACGTTCTGACCTCCAGTGGTAGTGGCATACAAAAAAGAGCTGTGTTGCCTGGTGCGGTGGCACACGCCTGTAATCCCAGCACTTGGGAGGCTGAGGCAGGAGGATCACAAATTCAAAGCCAGCCTCAGCAATTTAGCGAGGCGCTAATCAACTCAGTGAAACCCTGTCTCTAAATAAAATACAAAATATGGCTGGGGATGTGGCTCAGTGGTTGGGGGGCCCCGGATTCCAACCCCCAGAACCACAAAAAAAAAAAAAAAAAAAAAGAGCTATGGCATTTGATAGCTGCCTTAGATTTCCTCAATCATACCAGGAGTTCCCTAACTGAGCTTGTGGACAAGAGCTGTGAAGTGGCTCCCTGTTATGACCTGTGGGCCTATGTGCAATCTCCTTACGTTTTAATTTCTGGGTCTATAAAAGTAAATAGAATCAGAGAAAAATATCATTTAACTTGTCAAAGCTGCAATCTGAACAATTGTGTTACTAGGTAAAATAGAGGACGAGGAGTATGTGTGTTACTCCAACCCTCCTTTGTTTAATCCAAGCTAACTTTTCAGAGCCTTGGTATTCTGATGCTGGAGTTCAAGTCCTACAACAGATTCATATCCAGCTGAATAGGCACTAGCATGCTCTTGGTCTTATTGCATTTGGAGTAGCCACTTTGATATCTGTTTTGGTGACTCACATAACATCCCCCATAGCCTTATCCAAAAGCATTCAAAAATGCACATTTTCTTTTTTTTAGGGGGACTGGTTACCAGGGGTTGAACTCAGGGGCACTCGACCACTGAACCACATCCACAGTCCTATTTTGTATTTTATTTAGAAACAGGGTCTCACTGAGTTGCTTACCTCCTTGCTGTTGTTGAGGCTGATTTTGAACTCACAGTCCTCCTACCTCAGCCTCCCAAGCCACTGGGATTACAGGCATGTGCCACCACCTAACCCTGTCTTACACTCCCTCTCCCAATTATGACTTCACTACCTTCTTCCAGGATTGAAAGGAAATATTCTGGCTATCAAAACATAAGAGAAAAATAATTAGAAACTGTTAGCTTTTGGATATGAGGAATCCCCCAAAAGCTCACGTGTGAGACAATGCAAGAAGGTTTGAGGGAGAAATGATTGGGTTAGAGTCTTAACCTAATCCGTTAGTTGATCCCTGATGGGATTAACTGAGTGGTAACTGCAGGCAGCTGGGGTGTGGCTGTGGGGTATATATTTGTATCTGGAGAGGGTTCTCTCGCCCTCTCTCTGCTTCCTGATCAGGATGTGAGCTGCTTCCCTCTGCCACGCTCTTCTGCCATGATGTTTTGCCTCACCTTGAGCCCGAGTAATGGAGTCTGCTGTCTATGGATTGAGATCTCTGAAACCATGAGCCCCTAAAGAAATTTTTCCTTCTCTACAGCTGTTCTTGTTGGGTCCTTCAGTCACAGCAGTGAACAAACTGACTAAAACAGAAGCTACTACCATGGATGAACTATTTCCAGAACAACCAATCCCTTAGCACCAAACTACTCAAGTTATATAATAAAACCATCAGTCTTTATTACCCTTCCCAAGTTGCAATGACAAAATGCCAGAAATGTACTTTGGAAACACCCAGAAACGTATTTCCTCACAGTTCTGGAGGCTAAGAAGTTCAAGATCAAGGTGCCAGCAGGACTGGTGTCTGGGGAGGACCCCCCCTTGGGGGTGGTATGGCTACCTTCTTGCTGTGTACTTACATGGCCTGTCCTCAGTGTGTGAAGAGGGGCTGGTGGGGAGAGAACTCTTTGGTGTCTTCTTAAAAGGACAGTAATCCTCTCAGATCAGGGCCTCACCCTAATGGCCTCATTTAATCTTACTTAATTTCATTATTCTAAATGCAGCCATACTGGGGGTTAGGGCTTCAATATGTACATTTTGAGGAAATATGCACTTTCATAACCCAGTCTAATGCAGTGGTTCAGGATGCAGTTTTTAGGATTGGGGAGGTAGCTCAGTGGTAGGCTGCTTGCCTAGCATGCATGGGCCCTGGGTTCAATCCCCAATTCACTTAACCTCTATGTGCCTCAGTTTCCTTGTCTGTGAAGTGGGATAATAAAAGCACGTGAATGTCAATAATGTTTTACGATAATAATAAAACTGTTGGTGAGATTAACTGAGACTTGCTAACATGTAAACTGCTCAGTTCTGCCTGGTACATGTTAAGTGCCTGTTATATGTCATCTATTGCTGCTGTAATGAGTATCTGAAGTTTTAACTGAAGCACCTGGGTGCAATAGATTGTGAATATCAATGTGAGTTGTGAATCCTACTCCAGGATTTTTAAGTAGAGGACTGAGATCTGCCAGACAAATTACCTCGACTGAAGATCTGAGAGCACTGGCTGCCGGAAACAAAGAAAGGGGGATGGCTGGAGCATTACTTTGGAGGAAAAAACAAGGGGTGTGCTTGTTATTAAACGCTCAGTCTCAAACCCACTCTCTACTCCGCTCTGTGGTTCTGGGGCGGGGACTCCACCAGCCACATTTTTTCTTTGCCAACAGGGGGCGATAGAGGGATATGACAGGTATGTCTGTTTCAGAGCCCTGCCACCATTACCCTAGCAACCCTGGTCCTCTTCAGCAGGAACCATTGGTGACGGTGGCAGCAGTTGATTGTTGATTTCAATTTACAGTTTTTCCATCTCTCACAGATCCAACCTAATCACACCTAAAGGGCATCCAGAACCAGAAGCTGGCCCTCCCCGCCAGGTCTGGGTGTCTGTTCTGCAGACCAGGCCAACTGCTCTGCCTGTGCCCAGCCCTAGGGGATGTCACTGCTCCCTGCAGTTGCTATGTCCATGGTACCTTAGTGAGGTTTCTTTGTGTGTTTCTTTGTTGTTCTTTTTGCCTTTTTAGTTCTTCGATGCCTAGTTAATGATTATGCTAAATTCTCAGTTAAAATAATCGATGTGTTGAGCTGGGGTTGTGGCTCAGTGGTGGAGCACCTGCCTCACATGTGTGAGGCACTGGATTTGATTCTCAGCACCACATATAAAGAAATGAATAAAGTAAACTAAAATAATAATAATAATAAACTAAAATAATAACAATAATAATAATTATTGTGTTTTCTGTCTCCTTATGGCTTCTGATTGATGGGATGGGGTAGTGCCCACCTTCACCCAGCCTGAGAGGAGAGTTAAGATTTTGTAGGAAGCCAGGTATGGTGGTACATGCCTACAGTCCCAGCTACTTGGCAGGCTGAGGCAGAAGGACCACTTAAACTCAGGAGTTCAAGGTCAACCTACGGCACCACAGTGAGATGGTCTCAAAAAAGAAAGAAAGAGAGAGAGAGAGAGAGAGAGAGAGAGAGAGTTAGTTGTCAGAGACCCTAGATTTGACTGGGCACCTGCCCTGCCCTCTGCCCAATGGACCAAACCAATGTAGTTGTATCAGTAACAGCTTTAGCTGGTTGCAGTTAACGATGAACAACTAGCTCAACTGTAACCAGTGAACTTATTTATTCACTAGGCTACAGCCAATTAAGGTGTTTTTTATGCCTCTCTTCCGTTTTTCTATAAATGCTGTCTGATCACGTGGTCAGTGGGACTTTTTGAATCCTGCTCCAGCCCTGGGAACTGCCTAATTTGTGAGTTGTGTTTGATTTTGGTTTTATTCAAATAAATTCTGCTAAGTTTAAATGATCTAAGGAATGTTCTATTTAATGAGGAATTCAGTCAGAGCCCTTGGAGAATTTGATGTGTATCCCCTACAGTTACTGGGATAGAGGCAGAATAATGTCCTTGTCCCCACTTGGGGAATTCAGAGTTGAGGGGTGGACTGATGAGCTGCTCAGGAAGGAGAGGGAAGAGCTGCTGGCACGCTGGGATGGTCTGCACTCCCAGATTCTGAGGTCACAAGGAGCGAGAGTGGCTCACAGACCCAATTCAAGCCACATTTGAGAAGGCTGGGTGGCAGAGATGGAGCCAGTGGGATTACCTAAGCCAACCATTAACAGGGCCAGTAGAGGAGCAATGGATTCTCTGCCCAAAGGAAGCTGAAGTTGATTCTTAGGTACTGTGGAGGGAGCAAGGAAATGGCTGGTGTGCAAGTCAAGGGAACTCAGGTGGGACCAGCAGGGTTAGGCTTCTCAAAAGAGAACCCCAAGAGAAAATCAAGTTTCAAAACCTCCAAACCTGGGGAACACAACACCATCTTAACATGGTACCAGTCAGGTAAAAAAGTCCCTGGCTCCCTCCCACTTTTACTTCCTAGGGTACAATCCTGAAGGATTAGAAAATTGGGATAAAAACCAGGTGACTTGAGAGGCCGAGGCAGGAGGATCCCAACTTTGAGACTAGCCTCAGCAACTTAGTGAGGCCCTAAGCCTCTTAGAGAGCTCTGTCTCAAAATAAAAAACAAAAATGTCTGGGGATGGAAGTCAGTGGGAGAGAGCCTCTGGGTTCAATCCCCAGTACTGGGTGGGGAGAAAACCCTGAGCGGACTTGAGCTGGAATCAGAAAATAGATTACACCTTTCCCCACATCCCCACATCTCATAGCAGACCCTTGCAGGGAGAGGGGAGAAGGCTTGAAATCAAGTTAGGGCTTCTGAGTACTTAGAACTGATATAAGGGCTGAATTGAGACTGTGTTGATGACTTAAAGTGATGACCTCTTTTTTACTTAAAAGTAACCAGAAAAATAATGGGACTCCCTGAGTTTAATGCAGGCAATGGGAAAGAATTACTGCCCCTCCCCCAGAGATGAGGGGATTTAAAACTAAAGTTAGGGTTAGAACTCACAAATCCTGCTTGTTCAACACACACTTAGATTAGTAATACTGATATTTGTATAATTTCTGTTAATAAGCACCTTACCTTTGTCTGTAGGTTACTGTCCCCCAACACGCTGAAGAAATTTGTGCCTTTAGTCAGCTTTGTCCTTTAAAATGTGCCAAGAGCAGGGTTTAGTGATATAAGCCTGTAATTCTAGTTACTCAGAAAGCAGATCATGGGTTCAAGGCCAGCCTGGGCAACTTAGTGAGAGCCGGTCCAAGATAAAAAGGCTCAGGGATGTAGCTTGGTGGTAAAGTATTGACCTAACATGCAGAAGACCCTGGGTTCAATCCCTAGTACAATTAATAAGAAAAAGAAAAAAAAAGTCAATGTCCTAATTTTTAAAAAATAGGGCATCTCCCACATCTCCCACAGACCTTCACTTCAAGGCCCAGAAATCTCTTGAGATTTGTTGAATGTTTCTTTTCACTACATGCATTTTCAGAAACAGAAAAGTATCTCTAACTCTTAGGGAACCCAGTTTTCAACTGACTCTGGCACTAGTACTGATCTACAAGAGATACTTGGGGACCTGCCTTCTAAATACACCATGCTGGAAGGAAACTTTCCTAATCAGGTCAAGGTCTAAAACTCTGCAGCAATGTTAATGGAATCTGTCCTCCAACCCAGCCACGCAAGTCAGGGAACTTCTGGAAGGCAGAGTCTAGCACAGAGATGCTCAGCCTATTTTGCAGATGAATACAATATTTCTACCTTAAGTTAGCAATCTTAAGCTCTTTAGGGTACAATGGACTCCACCTTGTGGTCATACTGAGGAACTGCACCACTATTCTCCATGGTCCTATCCTTGAGGGCAACATGATCACTACCCACTTTTTCCTGGTCCCTCTCATACATTTAGGTCTCTTTAAAAAATAAAAACATACTACAATAAAGTCTATTTCATGGGACCTCATTCATCTTAAACATAAGTGACCTCACACCAAATATATAGTTCCTGTATATCCTCTTCAATCAATATTATGTGTTCATTAATTTCTGCAAAGCCACCTGGGACAGGTAGGTAAACACATTTTCACATTTCTTTTTCTTTTTCTTTTTTTTTTTTTTTTTGGTGCTGGGGATTGAACCCAGGGTTTTGTGCATGTGAGGCAAGCCCTCTACCAACTGAGCTATATCCCCAGCCCACATTTTCACACTTAATCCTTATAGTAACCGTGGGACATAAATGTGACTATCCTCATTTCATGAATGAGGACTAGCTCTAGATGATCAGTGAGTTTCAAGAACTCACCCAAGATCACACATCTTATTTGGGGGGAAGTAGAAATTTGAATGAGATCCAGTAGATCCACAATATGGGCTTTTCCCACTAAACCACACTGACTCTTAGGAAGATTTGCATCTACTTTGATTTTCAAGCTATGAATTAGTAAAGGGATCTTTTTTTGGGGGGGGGGGTTACTGGGGATTGATCCCAGGGGCACTTCACCACTGAGTCACATCCCCAGCCCTATTTTGTATTTTTTTTAGAGACAGGTTCTCACTGAGTTGCTTAGGGCCTCGCTAAGTTGCTGAGGCTGGCTTTGAACTCTCGATCCTCCTGCCTCAGCCTCCCAAGTGCTGGGATTACAGGTGTGCACCACTGCACCTGGCAGGGGATCTTTTTTAAGTTGGATTTTTTATTTGTTCTTTTTAGTTATACATGACAGTAGGATGTATCATGACATGTTATACATATGTAAAGTGTAACTTCTCATTCTTTTAAAAAATTTTTTTAGTTGTAGATGAACACCTTTATTTTATTTATTTATTTTTATGTGGTGCTGGAGTCAAACCTAGGGCCTCACACATGCTAAGTGAGCACTGCCACTGAGCCACAACCCCAGCCCTAACTTCTCATTCTTGTGGCTGTGCATGATGTGGAGTTACACTGGTGGTGCATTCATATGAACATAGGAACATTATGTCTGATTCATTCTACTGTCTTTCCTAGTCCCATGCTCTCCCACTTCCCTTCACTTCCCTTTGTCTAATCCAGTGAACTTCTATTCTCCTCCCTCCCACTGTGCATTAGCATTCACATATCAGAGAGAATATTTAGCCTTTTTTTTTTTTGGTGTAGGCTTATTTCACTTAGCACAATAGTCTCCAGTTCCTTCTATTTACCAGCAAATGCTATAATTTTATTCTTTATGGCTGAGTAATATTCCATTGCGTATATATACCACATTTTCTTTATCCATTCAACTGTTGAAGGGCACTTAGGTTGATCCCATAGTTGAATTGAGCTGCTATGAACATTGATGTGGCTGTGTCATCATAGCAGGCTGATTTTAAGTCCTTTGGGTATATGCCAAGGAGTGGGATAACTGGGTCAAAGGGTGGTATCATTCCAAGTTTTCTGAGGAATCTCCACACTGCTTTCTAGAGTGGTTGCAACAATTTGCAGTTCCACCAGCAATGTATGAGTGTACCTTTTTCCCCACGTTTTCACCAACATTTATTGTTACTTGTATTCTTGTTAATTGCCATTCTGACTAAAGTGAGATAAAATTTCAGTGTTTTTTTTTTTTAGTTGTGGATGGACATAATACCTTTATTTTATTTATTTTTATGTGGTGCTGAGAATCCAACCCAGTGCCTCACACATGCTAGGCAAGTGCTCTACCACTGAGCTACAACCCTAGCCCTCAGTGTAGTTTTAATTTGCATTTCTCTAATTGCTGGTGAACATTTTTGAACATTTTTTCATATATGTATTGACTGTATTTCTTCTGGACAGTGTCTGTTCAGTTCCTTTGACCATTTATTGATTGGGTTATTTGGGGTTTTGTTGTTAAGTTTTTTTAGTTCTTTATATATCCTGGAGATTAATACTCTGAGATGCAAGTGACAAAGACTTTCTCCCAGTCTGTAGATTCTTGATTGTTTCCTTTGCTTTGAAGAAGCTTTTTAGTTTGATTCCATCCCATTTATTCATTCTTGATTTTACTTCTTGTGTTTTAGGAGTCTTACTGAGGAATTCAGTTCCTAAGCCAACCATGATGTTGATTTGGGCGCAGGGTCTTCTGATCTAATACTTAGGTCCTTCTAGCAGGCACAGGGTCTCTGGTCTAATGCCTAGGTCCTTGATCCCCTTTGAGTTGAGTTTTGTGCAGAGTGAGATAAGGGTTTAATTTCATTTTGCTACATATAGATTTCTAGATTTTCCAGCACCATTTGTTGAAGAAGCTATCTTTTCTCCAATGTATGTTTATGGTGCCTTTGTCTAGTATGAGATAACTGTATTTAGGTGTGTTTGCCTCTGTGTCTTCTATTCTGTACCACTGGTCTACATGTCTGTTCTGGTGCCAATTCCATACCGTTTTTCTTATCATTGCTCTGTAGTATAATGACCTGGTATTGTGATGCCTCCTGCTTCACTTTTCTTGCTGAGGATTACTTTGGCTGTTCTGGGTCTCTTATTTTTCCAAATGAATTTCATGATTGCTTTTTCTAGTTCTATGAAGAATGTCATTGGGATTTTAACAGGAATTGCATTAAATCTGTATAGAGCTTTTAAGTAGTATGGCCATTTTGACAATGTCAATTGTGCCTATCCAAGAACATGGGAGATCTTTCCATCTTCTAAGGTCTTCTTCAATTTCTTTCTTTAGTGTTCTGTAGTTTTCATTGTAGAGGTCTTTCACCTCTCTTGTTAGATTGAGTCCCAAATGCTTTATTTTTTTCTAGGCTATTATGAATGGGGTAGTTTTCCTAACAGTAAAGGGATCTTGATCATTGCTTCCTGTACCCATAAGTAGAAAAGGTTTCTTGATATATCACCTCCTGAATGATACTGGAATTTGCCCTTTCCTCCTTTTCCCTACAGCCTTAATCTTACTTCAGCCATTGTATGGCATATGAAATACTACATTGCCTCCCCACAGGTTTCTAGCCACTCCCCAATCCCGCCCCACTGCAGAGAAGATTCTAGTTTTAGAATTCAACTCTTGTGTCAAGCTCAGTGCAAATTTGAGATCAGGCACTGCAATTTAGCAAGACCCTGTCTCAAAATAAAAAATTTTAACAAGGACTGGGGTTATAGTTCAGTGGTGGAGTGCCTGCCTAGGGAAGCCAGAATTAAAGACAGGCAGTTAGCATAGATGAGTGATTGGGAAGGATTGAGAAATGGAGGCTAGGTTGAGTCCAGGAGTTGGAGACTTTCCCTGGGAAATTGGGATGCTAATGTCTCCAGAGCCCTTTGATTGCCAGTATTACTTGCCTATACTACCCCTCCCAAAAGGTCACAGACAGGGAGTTGTTATTAATGCATCCTGGGCTACTTCCTGCTTGGATCACTCCATTTGGCCCTTGCCCAGCCCATCTGCTTCTCACCTTTTGGCCATCCCACCGGCATCTCCTGGGCAGGAAGGAGAGCAATAAAGGGGAATAGGGCAGGAGAACAAAGAAAATCTAAAATGTAAAACGTATAAAAGGAGCAATATACTCACTTCTTGGGATACCAGGTTACCAGCTATGGCCCCTTCTCCCTCCCAGAAGAAGTCTGTGTTCGTATTTTTAAAATAAAACCTGCTTTCTACGCTTGCCTTAGCCACTTCTCTAATGTTCAAACTTCAACATTTGAGGAAGCAGACCTTGTCACCAATAACTGGTGGTATCACTAGCATGCATGAGGTCCTGCATTCAGTCCCTAGAAGTACGATCAATCAGCCAATCAATCAATAAATAAAATCCAAATCCGGAAAGCATAGTCCATCTAGAGGGCATTTGGGCCATATGTATTAAGAGCTTTAAAAATGCCTACACCCTTTCAGTCAGCAATGAAACAGACTGAATTCGTGTTATATGCACAAAGATGGTCAAGGGGTATCACTGACATGGTACACCCATCCTTTATGACAGTTGAAATACTCCATATAGAATAAATGATTTGAATCAACTTAATTTCAACTCCAAAACAACAGGATTTTCCACCTCAGGCTATCCTTGGGAAGTCCTCAGAAGACCTTGCCATTATAGGTCATCCATCATTGGTCACTACCAAGGTTATCCATGTCCCAATTTACCTGGTTCCCTCAGTTCCAATAGCCCTTGAGAAACATGGCTACTTGGTGAGTCTGGAAGCAGCTGTGGAGACAGCTGTTTCTCTCCGAGGTCTGGCCACCCCTGGGGTATTGTCAGAAAGCCGGACATGGGACTCAGCCGTTGCAGAACACTGGAACCACCACCTCCGCTTGAAGCAATGTTTTAGCCTGGGCAGATCCACCACGCAGCCTGTTTAGCTTCCCTTGGAGCCATTTCCCATCTCTCTCCTTATACTCAGGAGGGATAGACTTTCGAAAACAAAGCCAGGAAGGGAGGTGTTTTGCTGGCAACTTCTGCTTTCAGCCTGCCACAAAGCACCCCTGAGGAAAGCAAAACAAAGCCAGCTACCTGCTTGAGGAGGGGAAAGAAATGGGAAAACACAGGGGGGAAATCCCACGTTCACAGCTCAAAAAATTACCACACTAACACAATTACATAAAACGTTAGCTTACACAGGAAAATGGTGGGTCATACGTGGATGCTCACGCAGTCTGGCACCATCAATGAGCAAAATTAATTCTGTTTATTTTAGATGTGCATTTCCAAAGTTTTAGTGAAAATGACTGAACGAATACACATTATTACAGCAACCGCCTTGGCCTTTCCAGCTTTACACTCTCTCCCACACCTATGGAATTCTCTTTCCTGTCTGTTGTTTTATCTATTACATCTATAGGATCAATCTGTCGCTGTGAGGGGATTCTGAGGAGGTCTGGAGGAGATCTCTATTTGGACTTTCCAGGTCCTTGATTCCATCGAAGAAAAGAATTTAAGGATGATTCAGGTTTTAGTAAAGCGAGGAGGAGCTTTATTAGAAATGAAAGGCAAAGATACATACTCTCAGAATGTGGGCAATCTCAAGAGCATGGTGCTGGCCAGCTGCAGTGGTGCACGCCTGTGATCCTGGCAACTCGGGAAATTGAGGCAGGAGGATTTACAAGTTCAAAGCCAGCCTCAGCAATTTAGCGAGACCCTGTCTGAAAATACAAAATAAAAGGCCTTGGGAGGTAACTCAGTGGATGAGTACCCCTGGGGTTCAATTCCCAGTACTTAAAAAAAAAAGAGAGAGAGAGAGAGAAAGGTGAGATGTTCCACCAAGGCTTATTGTTAGGTTTTTACTAGGGTGCATAATTAGGTGGAATATGTATTGTTGCACCCAAAGAAAACAAAATCATCCAAGCTGATCACGTAAAGCCAAAAGAAGCCTTTATTTTAGCTGGCCAGCGACGACCACCCTTACACCTAAAAGCAGTGTGCCGGGAAGTCGTGCAGTAGTTCTTCCGCTGCCAACTTTTATAGGAAGCAGGAAGGGATTAAGGTGGGGTTAGAGGGAGGGGAAGGGATTGGGGTGAGCTATAGGGAAGGGATTCAGGATTTGGGGTGG
>JAJEJO010004318.1:564581-603858 GCA_020662805.1 Glaucomys volans | reverse complement strand
TTTTTTTTTTTTTTTTTTGGTAGTGGTACTGGGAATTGAAACCAGGGGTGTTCTACCATTGAGCTATATCCCCAGCACTTTTTATTTTGAGACAGGGTCTCACTAAGTTGTCAAAACTAGCCTTGAACTCGTTATCCTCCTGCCTCATCCTCCCAAGTCTCTGGGATTACAGTCCTGCACCACTAAGCCTGGCCTCAGTCTGTTGTGGTGTTAACTTTCCCCAGGCCCTCCACAGGGAAAACAGTGTCCTAAAGACATTCTATTGGCTTAAAAGCTCTGATTCCCTCTATAGAATTAATGTGGCTCCTCTTGAGACCCACAGCTTCTCATCCGGCTGCTTCTTAGTTCCAAAGTCTATGATTTGGGGCCTGGAGGATTCCCACCCCTTTTGCATGGCCATGTGCTGATTTGCTGATGGCTTGCTCCCCACCACACTCTGGTGAGCTGCTGTGTGCTTGTTACAGAGCAAGGGCCCACTGTGGAGCCTAAGCGACCACAGAGGTTCTTGGTTACTGCTTCTTGTGATCATGCAGGAAAAATTTCAGATGCTAGCACATTATAGCAGATGCTTGCAAAAGAATTTATTAGAAGGGATCCCTTACACACTTTGTAAGGGATCAATTTATTAGAAAGGATAGGAAAAAGTAAAAAGAGGGAATACTCTTGAGGAACAGAATGGGTTCTCTCAGAGAGGAGAATGACAGCACACCCCTCCTGCACTCCAGTTTTATGGGGTCCCAGGGAAGTTTGCAGGGAGTGCTACCCAGACCTATATCTGGACTTCTGACAGCCAGCAGGATTGCATCAGACTTCCTAGTCCCGGGAGTACAGGGAGTACATCGTTCTACCCCACTGAGGGGAGAGTTTACTATTAGAATGAGGTGCTAAAAATCCAAGGCAACTTTGGGTCATTTTGGCCGATGCTGACCAGGTCTGATTGGAATTTGTTCTTTATGGTTAGGGATTTTTGCTTCCAATTATTTTCTATCTCTCAGTTCTGAAATCTCAGTCTGTGTAAAAGTCAGTCACTGCGCTCCGTTCAGAGTAACTTGTGTTCTTCTTGTCAGTAGGGAGCATTTCCCCTGAAAACACTAGGTTGTTAGCAGGGGAATGTAGCATATCTTATTGAATTAAGCCAGGCAGGGCCCCAGGTAAATTACTTTTTAAAAGAAAGCATGTGGGGGTCAGCATAATAGACCCCCTTAGCCTCATGTTCCCACCACTCATGTTTGTCTATTAATGTCAGTCTGATCTAGTTTCAAAGATCATCATTAGCCTGGACAAACTAAGAAATTTTTTTCTGTTATTAGTTGAGCTAAACTATACCTTCTCTGACAAGGTCTGAGCTCTATCCTTGGTGACAGGGCCCCTTTCAAGTTTGTCCTTGTAGAGAAATTCTCTCTCAGTCCTAGGGAATTTTACAGAATTTTTGTATAAGTTTTAATTATTTTTTGGGGGGGTTAAAATTTTAAAACAATATTTATTAATATTTCATAGTTTAACCTATTATATGGTTTCTATATCTTGTTTGGCCTAGACTAATACACTTATTAGTGTAAATTAAAATTGCAGAGAGATACAACTATACATATACAGTTGATTGACTAAAATTGTGTGTGTATATATGTGTGTACAAAATGCCAAATGTGGGGAGGATGTAGGGCACCTGAGACTGTCATTTGTAGATGTGAGAGCATAAAATAGGAGTCTCATAGGTTCTGATAAAACTAAATATATGCCTATTTTGTCATTCATCAGTTCCACTCCAAGAGGAATCAAAACATATATGCACAGTAAGGCTTGTATAGGAATATTCTTAGAAACAATAATAGTCCACAACTGAAAGTAAACCAAATGTCCATCAGGAGGTAGATGGATAAATAGGCTATAGCATATTCATAGGATGCAATACCACTCATGATAAAAAACCCTATTTCTATACAATGACAGGATGAATGTCACAAATACATACTGTGAATGAAATCTTAAAATGTTCATACTATTTCAGTCTACTTTTGATTTTGATGTTCTAGAACAGGTAAACTAATTTTTGGTGGAAAACTTTTTGTGAAACAGTGATTGTCCTTGGGAACAGGAGGTGCGAGGATTAAGGGGGAAGGGGTAAGAAGCAATTTTCTGGGGCAGTGATCATGTTACATAATCAATTTACACCAAAAATAATTTTTAAAAATTATTTTAAAATTATAAAGTATTTTAAGCATTTAGGTTACATAGATTATACATTTGTTAATATTAGTTGAATGTTACCATCAACAGTTGTGCATTTCAGAGCAGGGACATTTAACCTAAAAAAATCATAAACAAAATAATATATATATATGCTGGACAGTTTAGATGGGAAGTATGTAGAAATCTGAAACTTGTTTCAAATGCAGTAAAAACAGAGAAGGATGAGTGGATGCAAAGAGGATTGGATAGGTGACTATATATATGATAAACAAATGTAGAAATGTGTTGATTATGGAATTTTTAAAGGTTAAGATACAGGTGAAAATTTTTTTTTAATTTTACTGTTTTTGGAGATTTTTATTAAAAAAAAATACCTGAAAACATTTTTGATGTGATCAAAACCATTTTAGTTTTCTTGACTCTTAAAACTGTTCAAACCATTTTCTGGCCTGCTATGATATTGAAGTTCCAGTTTCATGTGAATGTTGAGAGCTGAGGGTCTGTTTTGAGCTCATGCAGCCTCACTCATAGTACAGGTATAATTCCAGTGTTGAAGACTGAGGAAAACTGACTGGCTTGGATTTACTATTGTAATACCTCTCTTTCCTTGCAGTTTATCATGGTCTGTGTGATGGGCGAATGTCTTGCTTTATGTGATGAAGCAAAATGTGCTTTTTTGAAGTCATGTATTTGTATTCTATAATAGAACTTAGCTTGACTTGAACTATACTACCTAGAACTAATGTAAAAATGGTTTTTATTCATTGGTTTTATATTTCATAGATGTTCATCTGGATTAAATTGTAAATTTCTTGATAGGGTCTGCCTTTTATTTACTTTGCATTATCTACCTAGATAATATGGTACAGTGCCATGGACTCAGGAGATAACTAAATTATGATAGTATCTATTATTTATACTTGAAAATTTTTGAGATACCCACGTGAGGCCAGGACCCTCATAAAATAATGCCTAATTTACTCAAAATTGCTAGATCTAAGATTATGTATTTGCACTCAACTAAACTATCTTTAATTTAGAAACAAATCTATATTGTAGAGTTTGAAAAAGGTTTTACATTAGATATTGATTTCATTTTTATAGAGAAGGAAAAATACCAATAACTAATCAGTTAATTAGATATAAGTTCCTCCTACATTCCTAACTTGGCTAAGATAATGATGCCAAAGAAAGGTCATAACCCAAAGGAAGCCAAGTGTCCAAATCTAGTAAGCCAAGGACAACTAGAGATGAGATAACATGTCATCAATGGCCAATGAATAAGAAAAGTGTATGTAGATTCACAGCCTCAAAGTGATGATATTCCCTTAAAATATGTTTACCTTACAAAGTGCATGTGGAAAACCTTAAAATAAGTAAAAAATAGGAGGCACTATTTTATATACAAGCATGAGAGGTTCTGCAACAATTCTCCAAGTATCAGGACGATTTCTCTGCCTTCTATGTAAGGTGTTCAGGATCATGTCTCAGATGAAAAAGATCCCTTTTCAATAGATAAAAATAACCATTAAATAAATCATACATTTATTTGAAAGTCAATAAGCCATGGAGCTATTAGCTCAGCTCTAAGTTGAGGACCCCAAAGCACGCCTAAATTACCAATCAAAAAAACGCCTGAACACTCACCAAGAGCCAGCATGTTGTGATTGTAAGCCATGTAAACTCAGAAGGATGAGTTTAGATATCTCCAGGAAGGTATTCTAGAAGTTTTCAGGTCTGTACTGGGGTTTGCAACTATTACGGTTTGGATGTGAAGTGTCCCCAAAAAGCTCATGTATGAGACAATGCAAGAACATTTAGAGGAGAAATGATTGGGTTACAGGAGCCTTAACCCAATCAGTGAATTAATCCCCTGATGGGATTAACCGAGAGGTACTGAAGGTGGGGAATGTGTGGCTGGAAAAGGTGGGTCATTGGGTGCATGCGTTTGAGGTATATATTTTGTGATGGCCAGTGGACTCTCTCTCTCTGCTTCCTGATCATAATATGAACTGCTGCCCTCCCCAACTCTCTTCTACCCTGATGTTCTGCCTCACCTGGAGCCCTGGGTAATAGAGCCGGCTGTCCATGGATTGAGACCTCTCTGAAACCATGAGTTCCCAAATAAACTTTTCCTTTTCTAAAATTGTTCTGGTCAGTCTTTAAGTCACAGTAGCAAAAAAGCTAACTAGAGCAGAAACATTATTGAAGGGCTAATGGAGGCTGGCTACATGGCCATAGGAAGTGACCAATGAAGACACAATGATGGAATGTGCTGTAAAATGGACAAATGGTGAAAATATTCTGAAATGTCAGAAAGAGAAGACAGCTAGGAAATGATAGTAAGGGTGGATGGCAGAAATAAAACTGGTCAATATTTAATATTTCCCAAATATTTTATCTAAAAGATGTAATCAATCTGATCTCTAGAAACTCAAAAGTACCTGCCCATTTTTACTGTGTGAATGAAATAAAATATTCATCAAGGCCATAAATATACTGCCAAGAAAACATTACTAAGTTTATTTATTTGACACCAAGATACTGAGAAGTAGATGACCTTCTTAGGAACCATGACCATTCTAATACTCTTATAAAGTTTAACTCTAGTTTCAAATTTATCAAAATGTTCACTCCACTGTAACAGTGTAAATTTGTGCAATTCCTTGTCTGCAATATAAAATTCACATGACCTTTGAATATCAAAGGTTTTCAGTCTTCAGTCTTACAGAATGCAACTGAGTTATAGCTGGAATTTGCACAATTGTCCTACATTTCTTATCTCTGAGCTTCCCAAACACTCAGTCATTTCCCAAAACATATATATTCACCTGAAATCTTTTATGATTGTGTATGTAAATACATCCTATAAACCACTACAATTTTATTTTTATTGCTAAACTAATATATCTTTACAAATTACTTCAAATGATTTTCTACTATTGAATAAATATGAGGAGGGTTTCTGTCATGAACTTAACCATTTAAAAAATGTAAATACTAATCAGCTGAGAAAGAACTGGATTGTATCTTCTTCCCTCATAGCTTTCTCCTATAAAACATGAGGAACAATAAGGTTGTTAATTTTCCACTCTTATAATTTTCAGTACTCATTTGGTAATTATGGAAAAAGGATAGTATCTAGTACTTATTAATGGTTAAACATCAGATTATTTACTTTTTGATAAATCAATCATAAGCCAGGGGCGTGAGTTAAGCATATTTTTATTTTTAGGCTCTTGCCTGATCTATGGCATACCTGCTGGCTAAGAGGCAGTGATGAAGGCTATTTAGCCCCACATTGCTTCAGGAAATAGGTTTAGCACTCCATAAATCCTGTGTTTTACCTTATTTGTACCATTCACACATGCAACCTTTATTCTGTTCATCTACTTGGAGTCTAATTTAATTTAATGAAGAGTGTGCATTATTCACCCAACCATATCATGGACTTGATTCAACTATAACTATTGTAAGCTAATTGTGTTGTGTTGGATTTAAAACTGATAATGATGTGCAGTGACAGGTTTAACAAATTTTCGATTACCACATTCAATTACTTTTGCTGCATCCCACTTATCAGTGAGCCAAACACTTAATTCATTTAAGATTTTGACAAAGAATATGGGATAAGATGATTCATTAAGGAGACTCCCAGGACGGGTCTTGCACTCTGAATGTTATTAAACAACTCCCTCTATGTTGCTGTACAGGTTGATTTTAGAATCTAGCTGTGTTGTAGAAAATGTACTTGTTTGCCACATGTCCCTATCTGGAAATAGATTATTCAACATGCTGAGATTGCATTCATATATGGGTCAGCAAATTAAGTTTTGTGGCTTATGAATTCATAATTAAAAATGCACTTATTTTCAAAGATTAGCAATGAGTTTTCTTATTTATATTAAAATAAAGTTAATTAATTGAATTAATTAAAAAGACCAATAATTTATAAAAATAAAGTGAAGATGACTTTATTTCAATTACATTTCTGGAAGTCTCTATAGAAAGTCTTAGAAAAATTAACTATTTTCACTCTTTGAGCCAATGGAAAAAAATAATATTTTGTAAAAGATCATTGTATGGTGTGTTCATGGATAAAGACAAGCTCATCTTGTTCCTATAAACCCAAAGGTTGATGCGAATCTGGAAAAAGATTCTTAAGCTAGGGGAGGAAAAACCTAAAACACAAAAAAACAGCGGATGGTGATAGTTTCTTTGGTATAAGTTAACATGTATAGCAAAAACAGGCTCATTCCCCTTTACAAACAAGATATAAATATATCTGAAATTGTGGTATTTTCTTTTAACCTTCCTTATCAAGAAGGAGGTATTTGAGTAACTCTTACATTCATTATTGTGCTCGTTGTGGTTTTATTTTACTCTATGATAGAAGAATTCACTTCTCAGGCTCCATGTGGGATAACTGGTTCATTGTTGGATGTATATGCTCAGCATGACAATGATAAAAAAACAATGCATAAGAGTCCTAGAAACTTCTTTGTATACATATTTGCTAAAAAGGCAATTTTTAAAACACCCTTTCACATGTGGACCAGAATGTAATGTTTTATAAGATGCTAGAAAGTACTGGTATATCTTAGAGGAAGATGTGACACAGTGTGATTTCTATCATGATTAGTGATGCATAGTTTACTAGTTTGTTCTAAGCTCATCCTCCTTCAAAGATCTGCCCACACCCTATTTCAGACATTGAAGCTATTCATATACAAGATCAATGCATTTGTATTCTCCCAGGAAGAGTATGATTTAAAAGTAAAATTTTGCTCTAGAGATTGTAAAGCAACTTGAATTTAAGACCTTGTTCTTATCCAGATTTTTTGAGATGGATGGATGATTGCTGTTGTGATTATAGTAGATGCTGTATGACTGTCCCAATTTCTTCATCCCAGGGCTAGTTGTACCTGTCGAAGCTTAATAGTTTGCATGTGTTCATTTTGACCAAGCAAAACTGGGGTACAAAATATCACCATGGCTGAAGGTGAGCCCACTTCTGCCTTTGTGGTTCAATTTCTGCTCTATAACTCCCCATGGAACCAGGATAGATTAAATCTGTGCAGTTTTCTTCCATTGATGTATATATGTATATATACATATATACGGCAAAAAAGTATATATATATATATACACTTTTCTTTTGCTTTCACAGAAATTTCCATTTTATGCTTTGCTTCTAAGAAACCCTACCTGGTAGATGTTAGATAAGATGTTCAGTTTAAGGATTCATCATTCATATAGACTTCATGATGATCTATGAATACTGTGAGTTTTATATTTGACAATGGTAATGAGCAGAGTATTTTAGACCTCATTTTCCATAGCCCTCTCAGAACCCATATTCTATAAATGATAGTAAAATACTTCATTCATAAAAGCATAGAAATGTGTAAAAATTGTTTTGTGGATTTTTTTATATTTAAAATGGTGATTTGAGGAACTTTCTTATGTAGTAAAACCTACCTTTTGACCAAGGGAGGCTGCAATCAAGAGTGAAAAAGCAATTAGAGGTCAGAAACCTTGAAATTTAGTCCTTATCTAGTTTTCTTCCATGTGAATTTTTGACATGTCATATAACTTCTTTATGGTTTACATATATCACCAGAAAGTGGCAATAATAATCAATAGCTAAAATTCCTTTAGTAATAATATACTGTGCACTGGTCATTATTTAAATATTTACTTATTTGCTTAATTTAACAATCCTCCATGCCTTCATCATGGAGATAGCACAACTGAGAATTGAACTCTTTAAATACTTACCTCAGTATCACAAGTCCACTAGGGCAAAAAGGAGGAATTCAGACCCTGATTGATGTTTTTTCATTTGTTTACTTGCTTTTTATTTTTCAGCATTGGTCTTTCCCCCCTATTTACACGTTACCTCTCTAGTCTTTCTAAGTGTCCCAAGAGGGCAATTAACCCAATAGAGGTGTTGCAGTAAACATTGGTTAAACCTGGAGAACAGATGGGAGCAATAATTGGCTATCACTATTATTTTTTTTTTTCTACCATGTTTTTTGTTCCTCTGTTGAACAATTATTTTTTACTCAAGTGGTGCAGGTTTTGCAAACTTTTCATTAGCAGTTGTATTTTGTTGCTGCTGTTACAAATGACCACAAAGAGAGTGCCTAAGACCACACAAGTTTATCATCCTACAGTTTTGTAGGTAGGAAGTCTAACACAGGTGTGTTATTTAGGATAATGTCAGAGGGTCAGCAGGGCTGGGATTTTCTCTGGATCATCTGCAAGAGAATGTTTCCTTGCCTTTTGCAGTTTCAAGAGGTCTCTCTCTCCTTGGCTGATGGCTCCCTTCCTCCACATTCAGAGCCAACCATGTCACACCTTCTAACCCATCCTCACATCTCTTCCTCTAACCACAGTCAAGGAAGGATTCTCTGTTTTTAAGGACTTACATGACAAATCTGAGCTTATGTATGGTGGTGACCATCAGAATGGTCTCTCATCCTTCCCTGGATTGAGTTCCTTAAGGAAGCAAAGCCCATGGAAAGAACAAGGTAAACATTGTGTGACAGACTATCTGAGTCAATAGTACAGACCTAGCCTCTATTGCTGGGTCAGTCCCCTCAGTATCTGGAATCTCACAGCTATGCAAGCTTAATTATATATATAAATCATATTTCTTGATTTCATGTTTATATGGTCTAATTCATTTGCCACACAAAACCTCTGAAACCTTCCAAGTTTTCCTCAAGGTGAGCCTGGTGCGATCAGGTTCTATTGTTAAGGACTAGTTCATTTGCAGGAGATTTTTCTCTCATTATAAATCATTACCACGGAACGAAGACCCTGTTACTGATTTCAGGTGAGAAGGTGAATGTGCAGCTCACTTCTATTTGGTGACATTCTACTTTATTTTATGGAAGCAGAAATGTAAATGATTTTGCAGGTCTCCTATCTCCTCATTTGCTCTATTTTTCTACAAGCCCCTTTGGATCCAAATACATCTCCCTAAATTTCTTATTTTAACTCATTTAACTCCCAACTATTTGATTTGGTTTTTTAAATAACTGAATGTTTAATGCATCTGTAGGAATGGACGTAATGCAAAGTTTTATGATTTTATAACACATTAGACATTATGTAAAAGATGTTTCATTTTTCAAAGAAGTTTCCCCTATATCCTTCTTTTCCATCTTCCTCAGAGCAATAAACAGTAGTTACTTACTCTCACAGATAAACTGCTCCATTTGTTGGACAGCATTTTATCTTTATGTTTCACATCATTATCATCTGCATTATTTCACAGTAAAACTTACTCCATTCAAATTAAAAGGACCCATAGAATTAGAGCAAGCAGCAGTCAAATTCATGTGGATGAATGCTAGAGACCTGCGTACTGAATATTTACTGGCATAAGCCTATTTATTCATATTATTAAAACAGCAATAATAGAAATAAAAGCTACTAAAATGAAAATGGAACCCAGGAATGAGGCTGTTAAATATAACTAAGTACATTTTAAAAATAAACAACCATCTATTTTCTGGCAAGTATCAGATAAATAAACTCTCTATCCAAAATTCTAGTTCCAGAGAAAAAGGTCAGAGACAATTACAAAGAAGGTGCTTTGTGTTATCAGGTCCATTAAAAACAATTGAGATTCTATGGGAAAACTGCATTAGTCTTTCTTTTCTTCATAGATTCCTGTTGGTCCTTTTGTTGGTAATCCATTTCTGTCAGCACCTTCAAGTCTACTTTGCCTTTGTTTTTATCATTTGATTCTTGCACAGCTTTTCTAGGTCATAGGCAACTAATAGGGGAATCACAGGATATATATATATGGCTCCAGGAACATTTTGCAGATCCAGAGAAGAAGAATGACGATACAAGGAATGCACACCATTGTCCCAGGGGCAAGCTCTTGAACCTGAGGCCAGGCGGAGTGTATCTGGAGTGCAGGCCAAGGTAAGGTGCCAGGCAGGGTGGGGAGGCAAGCCGCGCACCTCAACTATTTGATTCTTTTTATTCATTTAGTTGAAAAATCTCATCCAATCAATTCTACAATCTACCTCCTCTTCCTGCAGGAATTTCTGAAATGATTTTCTTTCATTTTTTTTTGGGGGGGGTACTGGGGATTGAACCCAGGGGCACTCGGCCACTGAGCCACATCCCCAGCCCTATTTTGTGTTTTATTTAGAGACAGGGTCTCACTGAGTTGCTAAGGGGTCCCTAAGTTGCTGAGGCTGGCTTTGAACTCACGATCCTCCTGCCTCAGCCTCCCAAGTGCTGGGATTACAGGCGTGCGCCACTTCGCTCGGCTGATTTTCTTGACCTAAGTATTTTTTCATAAAAGGCACAAATTGCAATACACATCATGTATTTATCACAAATAATATTTGACAAATTATTTTCTCTGAAACATTACTATAGAGTTTTTTCCACATATGCCTTAATTTAGGATAAATTAATCATTATTTCTTAATTTGCCTAATTTTGATTAAGTTGCCAATCTTAAACCAATCAGCAAGTGAGTCTTCAAAGAATAATGATATTTATTTGGGAATACCAGAGCAACAGCAAAGCACTATAATGGAATATGACTGGCACAGTGATCTGTGGGCACATTCAAAGGGTTGAGGTAAGGGGTGATTTTTTAAAGACAAACAGGAGGATCATATCAGATATTTTAAAACAATAATCTTTGGTCACAATGATGAATAAGGAGTGACATCAGTCAAGGTTCACAGACAGTTGCTGGGCAGATGTGTTATGGAAGCACTTTTTGTACAAGACTGCCATGGATTTTGTGCAAGCCTGGTCCTGGGAGAGTCTATTTATTGATTGATTTATTGATTGATTTTGGGGATTGAACCCAGGTACACTTAACCACTGAGCCACATTCCTAGCCATTTTAAATATTTTATTTAGAGACAGGGTCTCAGTGGGTTGCTTAGGGCCTCAGTAAATTGCTGAGACTGACTTTGAACTCGTGATCCTCCAGCCTCAGTCTCCTGAGCCACTGGGATTACAGTCATGCACCACCAGGCCTGGTTTGGGAAGTCTTTTGTGATAGTTACTATCAGGCAGTTTTGCATATGAACACTTCGTTCATCACCTCCAGCTTTCTTATTACTATTTTTTTTTTTTTTGATGGGGTTGACATGAGCAACTCCATCTTTATTTTGAAGCTTTCACATTCCTTTCCCAAAGGTAATCCTACTAATTGTGTAAGGTTTTTTTTGTTTCTTTCAGAAAACTATCAAGCCCAAACTTCCTTTTTCACATTTTACTTTCATTTTAAAATTAGTGTTAATTTTTTGCAGGCTCATTTGTATATATGTAAACATGTGAGATAATCTTATTTTGTAGGTAATAATTTCCTTTGGCAATCTTAGAGAGTTAATTAATCATTTTCTTTAAATCTCTGAAGAAAAATCAATTATGGTTTTCAAAGAACCTTTTGCAGGTTAGCTCATTGTTATGTCAGAAGCAATGTCTCCTAAGCCTGTATTTGGATATTTAAAATTTTTGTTGCAGCTTTTCTTTTTACTGTTCCTTCTTGTTTTCCACCTTAATGTAAATATCTGGAAAAGGCATCCTTCAAAAATTTGCTAAAAGGAAGTGCTGAATCCTCAAGAAATTAAAATATTGTGAAGGTGATGGCAATTGCTAGATGTAATTCAAGTCTATTGCCAGCTACCTTTAAGTTAATTGAAAGATTATCAGAGAAGGTAAGAGCTCTTTATAAAAGAATTTAGAAGTAAGAGATGAAGAGGTCAGGGAGAGAGAAGCAGCAGTAATAGATTGCCATTAGCTTTGAAGAAACAAACCACCATGTCACAGAAGGGCCATGTGGCAGGGAATGGGGGTGAGCCTTTCAATGTCCCACTTGCCCTGAGCTCTTTAACAAGTGGTGAACTGGGAGGAGGACCTGAGCCCCAGATGTGACTGAAGCCCTGGCTAACTCCTTGATTTTTTTCCAGTGAGGTCCTGAGCAGAGGACACAGCAGCTAACTTATGCCAAGACTACCGACTCATAGAACTAGTGATAAAATAAAGTTGTATTCTTTTAAGCCACCAAGTTCGTGATGACTTTTTACATGACAATAAGACGCTCATATGGTTGCTAACATTTATTTAGTTCCTTACATGTGCCAGGCTCTGTGCTATGGATGAAGCACTGCTCCATGAAGCAGAATCTATTATTTTTAAAATTTTAAAGATGAGAAAAGTAAACCTTAGAGAAGTTCAAACGCTGGGTACAAGGTCACAGAATGGGTTGATAGAAGAACTAGGAGTTGAACTTGTATTTTAATCACTTCACTAGACTATGTACTTCAATGCAAAACATTCCACAGAATAATGCAAGTCAATTTTGTTCTGATTACCACCTGCTCAGATACTTTTTCTTATGCATACACACCAAAAATGTGACAAAATACTAAAGAAAAAACAGCCTTAGATGAAGTCTATTTTTTTCCAGATGATTTTTCAAAAAGACCTTTGTACAAATGCTTCACCAATTATAGGAGAAAGCCTTCTGAAAATAAATCCTGCTTAAAAAGTTATTTAATTGCTATTTTACCTAGAAGAAGAATAATCTATTTCCATCTATCAGGTAGTAATGAGAAGTCATTATCTTGCACTCTTCTTTAATTAACATCAATCCTGATTAGTCAGAATAAATTAGGTCCTTTGTCTTTTTCCTAAGTTGTGATTCTTCTGGTACAGGAGCCATTTAATTATGTGTTATCACTTACAAAAGATGTCAGTATAATTATATTACCATATTTCAGATTTTACTTTTAAACATATTTTCACATTAAAATGTAAGGATTTTTAAGTTTCCATTTTTCCCCTTAAAAGGGGAAATAATTAACATTTCTATGAAAAAATTTCTATATGTTGAAAATGTGTACTAGTTTTAATAAAGCTCAAGGATTTTAATAGCTATTATTTATCATAATATGCATTGAACAGAATAGTAAATATATCAAAAACACTAATTGTTACTACAAATAGGGGGTGTGGTAGAAGACACAAAATTATTCTGCCTAAAATATGGACTGAAATTTAGAATATTCAAATTGATAATTTGGCATATCTATGTGGAAATGAATTGCCATCCTTTAAGAGGTTATTTTCCATTCTTTTGTATGTTTTAAAGGTGCATTGAGATAGCCACTACTTAGTTTGCTATATGATTTGCAAAATGAGTCCCCTCTACTTTGACAACTAAAAATGGAAAATGGAATAATGTAAATACACATTTACTTATATTTATGGGATGGAATTTTATTTACAGATATTGCTTTGCCCTAGTATTGGACCTGAAGTGGAAATAATTGTTGGCTGCCCCCAGGTGAGTTAGGATGAGAATGTATAAACAGCATACCTCTCCAAACCCATCGTTATTTCCTGGATTAGAGCTGAAGCAAGTAATGTATCAGTTTGGACAAAAATGAGAACTTGCACTGTTATCTGACCTTGTTTAAGGAGAAAACTTTATTCTCTAGTCAGAGCTAGAAAAATCTTTCTGGATCTGAGCTCCTTCAGCAAGGGATTTCCAGACTGTAAGGCAGATGTCAGGGTAAAAACAAAGGGTGATTTGCTGCCTGGAACAACATTTATAAATTATACTTGGTATGGCTGCAGCTTTCTTCCTGCACTTTATTTCTTTTAAATTCTCATCAGTCCAGCATCTCACAGTGACATATTACCCCAAACCCACCATATTCATTTTATTTTTTTCTAACTACAGAAGTAAACCTAGAAATATTTTCCACTACGAATTTTAAGTTGTTGCTCTTTTCTGTGGCATTTACTTGGTATTTTTAAGGTTAACTGATCATGTTTGAAACATAAAAGAAAACAACAGAATAGTCTTCATCTTTCTTGAGCTAGCAATGTTACAGATCATAGACTTTGCCCAGGAGAAACTATGTTCTTTATTTGCAACAAAAATGATTTTTATTGGAATTGTTTTCTCTCCATTATTTGATGTGGCTATCTGACAAAAAACTTATTGTTTGGGCAAAGCATCATTACAGAAGACAGAGTAATCTTAAATGTAGTTTCTCTGGTGCTCTAATTTAATAGAGATGAGTTAGAAATAAAATCAGAGAGGGGAAGGGAAGACTACCTTCATGGATTTGCATTCTATTAAATAATTCTTAATTCTTCTATTAACGTAGCAGAATAAAATACCAGCATTGTTGTAGAAATTTGAATATCAAAAATGAAGCAAATTGCATACTTAAAGGCAAGTCTTATACACAGTACTGTTATTTTATCTTTGATAAGCAATTCAGAAATAATTTTTGTAATTTAGAAATTCAGTTCTAGTAAATGCAACCAAGATTTGTTGAACATATGCTTTGTACTCTGTATATAGGTGGTCACAGTGCAAAGGGGCAAAAAGAGTGATATCTGGCACACATAAAATTTGGGATAATTTTAGAACTAGGAAATCCACAGGAAATTTCAGTTGTTGAGCCAATAGTTTCCAGACAAACAAGATGCCTCTATGCCTAGCACCACATTCAGTACATATTTGTTCATTTGAAATAGCTTATGTAAAAGAGAAGGGATCTTTTTTTCTCAATCTTTTAACCCTAGCACTTAATATGACACCTGAGACATTAATTAATAGTAAATTCTAAATATTTATTTCCAAATATATAAACTCAGCTATGTTTCCTGAATTCCATTTTAATTTTGAGCATAATGTGTTATTTTTCATACTTATTTTGCATCTTCCTAAAATTAAAAGGTGCTTTACAAAAGGTCCAGGTGGCAGAAATTAGAAAACATGTGTTAATCTTAGAAGGAGAGACTGCTAATGAACAAATCTTTATGAGCTCATAAATCAGTACTATATAAAAGTGTTGTCTGAATACCATCTGTATTGGAATAACTTGCATTGCTAGTCAAAATGAAGATATCTAAGCCCAATCTGGGAATATTGAATCAGATTATCTAGGGATAGAGCTCAGGAACCAATTATTTTTCAATGAGTGGTTTATAGATAAGTAGCACCACAATACCTGAGTGTTGCAAATGCATAGTCTCAGGCCCTAATTCAGAGCTGCTAATCAGAACCTGCATTTGAACAAGGTACTTTAGAATTTGGGAATCACAATATGGATGTTTTAGGACTACCATTTCCTTAAAAAATACTTTCCACTTTTCCATTTCCTTTATTTTTTATTAATGTTTTATCGGGTCCAATATAATTGTATGTAAAAGTGGCACTCATTGATATACATGTGGCATAAAAATTTGGTCTGTTTCATTCCCTTCCCTCGCCTCCTCTCTCTCCCAGTTCCCGTCCCCTACTCTGATGGTCTTTCTTCAATTTTCATGAAGTTGCTTTCACATAAAAACTACTCTGTCAAATTTTAGTTGACTCACATGCATAAGGATGTGTTTAACAATTTCTATTATTAAGATACACGCCTACCCTGCTATTTCCTGCTAAATCTGGGATGGGGGAGAGTACCTATTGTAATCCCTACTCCCATGAGCAACAACAGCAGTATCCTTTCATCCTTTACTTCCAATATTCAGTGCTTACATAAAATGAGCACATAGTTCATGTCACATGAATAGGTGGAAACTACTTTCAGCTTGGAGGAGACACTTCAAAAATGGAAGAAAAATGAGATTCTTTTTTCAGTAGATTAATGAAGAGAATTCTGATTTTTTCCTTAGTCTACCTTGATGCATAAATTGTCTATAATGGGAAAGTAATAATGATTTTTATGAATTGTATGATAAAATGGTTTAACCACATCACTATGAACTTTTTCAGCCTTGGACTTAACAAGTTAGCTCTGCCTGATTTCTGACCTGACTTCAGAGAACCAATTCGCACTCAGTTGTTGCTTTTTTCTGCCTCTCAAATCACAGTCCTACACCCCTATAGGCTTCATTCTAATGTCCTAGAAACCATAATGAAGCAGAGCCCAGGTTGGTGAGCTGGTACAGGCCAGGAGGAGCAGGGAGTCAACGAAGCTCTGTTGTTTAAAGTTCTTTTCTCTTAATTTTGCCTCAAGGCCATGCTCAGATAATTATTGGATATTTAAATCCTGGATAATTGGCTTGAGGTATAATATTTTGTGACTACATCTACCAATAAATGGTTCATTTATATTGTATTTATATTACATTATATGTTGTAAGTCACATATATTATTACATATTATGTAAGTCACCCCGGATAAACTGTGTATCTGTAGAGCAAATACAACCAATTCTCATTATTTGCAGAAGTCACGTTCTGTGTATTTACCACAAACACTGAATTTGTGAATATCAAACCATTAACTCTTAGGGGAAATGCAAATTAGATTTCTGTGAACCTTTGTTCTCCTTTTCCTCAACTGACCACATATGACTTTGTTTTATGTGTCTTTCTGTTTAAAGACACTTTTAAAAACACATACTGTGGACTTATTATTTTTGGGGTGACGGGTACTGGGGATTGAACTCAGGGGCACTCCCCTGAGCCACATCCCCAGCCTATTTTGTATTTTATTTAGAGACAGGGTCTCACTGAATTGCTTAGCACCTCGTTTTGCTGAGCCTGGCTTTGAACTCGAGATCTTCTTGTCTCAGCTTCCCAAGCTGCTGGAATTATAGACATACGGCATCATGCCCAGACATACTGTGAACTTATTAACATTGGATTCACAGCTGATAGCACTAAAATTCATCCCTGATCAAAGCAGATCTAAGACAAAGCTTATCTAAGACAGGTACTTTTTCTGTAAGATGCATTACACCTGGGAGCCATTTTAAGCAGCAAATCACTAACAAACACCATGGAAATCTGAAAATCATGCTATTAAATAGACCTCCAAAAGGACACTTGTTCACACTACAAGACCTAAAATAAGAAGGCAAATGTTCCCTTCAGCTGGGAGTTTGCATGTTGGGCTGTTAGAATATTTTTCTATTTTGCATATTCCAGGAATTTGCAATGAGTATAAAGTGATATATTGATTTCAAGATTTCAAATAAATTTTAGGGAGTAAGTGGAATAAAAAAAATAAGGACTCTGCCAATAATAAAAGTTGACTATGCTATGTTTTTCTTAGTGTTTAAGATAGTATCTACATGAGCTATATATCGACATAACGAAGTGGTCCATCTTTTTCCTGGATGGAAAAGTCTTCGAAATAAGTCTAAAAAATGACAAGTCAAGATTAGCTGATATGGCTGCCACTGCTGCTTCTGCTACCCAGAGATCCATTGTCAGGGTGCTTGCAGGTTTGATTGCACATGGCCATCTCCATCTTGGAACATCAGCCAGGGACTGGGGTCCAGTGTCCCTGGGGGTCTGCTTCCACTGCCATCTCTGGCTGCAGCCACCTCTGTCAGGGGACACCAGCCAGGGCCTAGAGGTCCAGTATCAGGGTGCCTGCAGGTTTGGCTGTGCCTGGGGTCTTCCTTCTTGGAGTGCTAATGGCCACCATCTTGCTGCTTCTTATCAGGGTCTCTCCTCTGTGTGAGTGTATCCCTGGTGGTCTCTCTGCAAGTTGGAATGGCATTGAGATCTTGGAACTGCAACATAGTCAAGCCTGAGATATCTGAAGCACAGATACATCAGAAAGCAACTGGTCTTGGGCCTGGCAATCCCATGAAAAGTTGGAGACTAGAGATACTGCCTGGGGAGAGCACAGGTTGAAGAAGCTGTTGAGAGCCAGGGCTATCACCAGCTCGAAAATTCTGAAGTGTGCAGGAACAAACAAGGTCCAAAGGTTGGAAGAGGGTGTGAGGGCATCTTGCTATCTGCTCATCCAGCCAGCAGGACTGGGTCCCATCGACAGGAACTACCACCGAGCTTCAGATAACTCTACCCATCAGATGATACGGGAAGCTGAGAAACTTTTGAACACCAACAGAAACAATTGTTCAATTTCCCTTGAGATTTTTTTTCCTCTCTAACATTTCAACCACACTTGAGACCAAATATTTTTCATGCATCAGTTTTAATGAGGACTGGGATATATGAATAGTATTTTACAATTTTATTGGGTATTCTTATATTTTTACTTTTATTTTTAATTCTTTCTTATTTTATATATACATTTTTCCTCTCATCTGTTTTCCCTGAATTCTCTTTCTCCCCTTTCTCCTGCTAACAGCAAATCTCTATTAATTCTCCCCTTACTTGTCCTATAAATTTTTACTTCTATCTTCCCTCCTCCTCCCTCATAAACATGACACCTTACACTACTTCTGTTCTCTTTATCCATCATTTAAAATCATAAACCCTTTTAGCAAATTTGCTGTTTATATTGTAGACAACAATTGAATGTATCATTTCTGTTTATTGCAACAAAAACTATAGACATCTTAATAGGAGCCATTAGTTTTAAGGCTGTATGTTGTTTACTTTGGGTGCTATTAATATTGGTCTCCCCCTTAAAGGCAAGATACTGGAAACCTTCGGGGACACTATAAGACTAGAGGGCAGAAACTGTACTGCCTTAGATCCATACCGCTAGATGGGAAAACACAAACAACGTGAAACAACAAGGGAACAAAGCACCCAAACAAATCAAGATTTTCTAATAATATGCCCTGACAACACAGAAAAGGAAATGACAGAGAAATAATTTAAGAATGTACATATTTAAAATTATCTACAAAGAAAAAATGGTATAAGGAAAGAAATAGAAGTGAGAACACAGGAAGTGAAAGATCAATAAAGAGAAAGAGATTCTGAAAAAAACTAAGCAGAAAATTTTGAAGTGAAGGAATTAAATAAGTCAGAGTAAAAATTCAACAGACTAGACCACTTGGAAGACAGAACCTCAGGCAATAAAGACAAAATATATAATCTTGAAAATAAGGTTGACCTGCAGAGAAGATAGTAAGAAACCATGAACAGAATTCCCGAGAAGTATGGGATAACATAAAAAGACCACATTTAAGATTTACTGAGATAGATAAAGGAATGCAGAAACAAACCAAAATCATGCACAATATTTTCAATGAAATAAATAACAGAAAATTTCCCAAATCTAAAGAATGAAATGGAAAACAAACTACAAAAGGCTTACAGGACCCCGAACGTATAAAATTACAGCAGAACCACACCAAGGCACAAAATAATGAGAATGACTAACATAGGGATGGAATCTTAAAGGCTGCAAGAGAAAAAAATAAATCAAATTATGCCTAGGGAGAAACCAATTCAGATCTCAGCTGATTTCTCAACCCAGACCTTCAAAGCTAAGAGTTACTTTCAAACTCTGAAAGAAAATGGATGCCAACCAAAAATTTTATATCCAGCAAAATTAAGCTTCAGATTTGAAGATGAAATAAACATCTCCCATGATAAAAGTTAAAGAATTCACAACTAGAAAGCCGACACTACAGAATATTCTCAACAAAATATTCCATGAGACTGAAGTGAAAAAAAAAAAAAAGTGAAACCCAGCAAAGGGAGAAATACACTAAAGGAATAGTCAATCAAAGGAGAAACTAAGTAAAATTCAAAACCAGAAATAAACCAAAATGACCAGAAATATGAATCATATCTCAAAAATAACCCTAAATATTTATGGCCTAAACTCATCAATCAAAAGATATAGACTGGCAGATTGGATGGAAAAACAAGACCAAACCATATGCTGTCTCCAAGAGACTAACCTCATAGGCAAGACATCCAAGACAACAGGAGAAAGGATGGGAAAAAACATTTCCCTCACATGGATCACCTAAAAAAGCAGGGGTTTCCATCCTCATATCAGATAAAGTGGACTTTAAGCCAAAATTAATAACAAGGGACAGAGAAGGATATTTCATGCTGCTTAAGGGACGTATACATGAGCAAGACATAAAAATCATAAATATTTATACCCCAAACAATGGAACATCTATGTACATCAAACAAACCTTTCTCAATTTGAAGAATCAAATAGACCACAAAAAAATAATACTGAGTGACTTTAACACACTCTCTTACTACTGGACAGATCTTCCAAACAAAAATTAAATAAACTATAAAACTAAATAATACAATCCAGAATTTAGACTTAACAGACATATATAGAATATTTTATCCATCAATGAGTGAATGCACTTTCTTCTTGGCAGGACATGAATTCTTCTTTAAAATAGACCATATCTATTTTATGGATATCTATTTTTTGTATTTACTAAGAGTTGTAAATACAAAAAAATGGAGGTAATACACCGAATTCTATTCGATCATAATGGAATGAAATTAGAAATCAATGATAAAATAAAAAATAGAAATTACTCTAACTCCTGGAGATTAGACAATACACTGTGGAATGATGGATAACAGAAGAAATAAAGGATGAAATGAAAAAATACTTAGAAATGAGAATAGCCATACAGCATATTGAAATCTCTGGGACACTATGAAGGCAGTACTAAGAGGAAAGTTCATTGCACTGAGCTCATTCATTAAAAGAATAAAAAGTCAACAAACAAATGACCTAACATTACAACTCAAAGCCCTAGAAAAAGAGAAACAAATCAACACCCAAAGCAGTAGAAGACAGGAAATAATTAGGATGACAGCTGAAATCAATGAAATTAAAACAAAAGAAATAATTCAAAAATTTGACACGAGTTGACTCTTTGAAAAAAATCAATAAAATTGATAACCCTACCCACACTAATAAAGAGAAAGAGAAAATTCAAATTATTAAAATATGAGATGCAAAAGGAAATATCTCAAGGAATACTACTGAAATACATAAGATAATTAGAAACTATGTTGAAAATTTATACTGCAATACAATAGAAAATCTTGAAGACATCAATGGAATTCTAGAGACATATGACCTACCCAAACTGAATCAGGAGGACACACATGATTTAAACAAATCAATTTCAATCAATGTAATTGAAGACACCATCAAAAGCTTACCAATGAAGAATAGCTGAGGACCAGATGGATTCTCAGCTGAGTTCTTCAAGACCTTCAAAGAAGAATTAGCATCAATACTCCTCAAATTATTCCATGAAATAGAAAGGGAGGGAACCTTTCCAAACTCATTCTATCAGGTTAGTATCACCCTGAAACCAAAACTGGACAAAGACACATCAAAGAAAGAATACATCAGACCAATATCCCTGATGAACATAGATGCAAAAATTCTCAATAAAATTCTGGCAAATCATGTACAAAATGATAGTGCACCACAATCAAGTGGGGTTCAAACCAGGGATGCAAGGTTGGTTCAACATACAGAAATCAATAAATGTAATTCATCACCATCAATAGACTTAAAATCAAGAATCCTATGATCATCTCAATAGATGGAGAAAAAGCATTTGAAAAAATGAGCACCCTTCCATGTTCAATACACTAGAAAAGCTAGGGATAGAAGGAACATGTTTCAATGTTGCAAAAGCTATCTATGTTAAATCCAAGGCCAATGTAATACTAAATGGAGAAAAATTGAAAGTATTATCTCTAAGAACTGGAAAAAGACAAGGATGTCTTCATTTACCCCCTATATTCAACATCATCCTTGAAAACTGTCAGAGCTATTAGGCAGGAGAACGAATTTAAACGAATACAAAGAGGAAATGAAGAACTGAAAATATTATTATTTGCCAATGACATGATTCTATATTTAGAAGATCCAAAAAATTGCACCAGAAAACTTCTATAACTAATAAATGAATTCAGCAAAGTAGCAGGATCGAAAATCAACACTCATAAATCTAATGCATTTCTATTGATAAGTGATAAATATTCTAAAAGAGAAATTAGGAAATCTACCCCACTCACAATAGCCTCAAAAAAAATACTTAGGAATCAATCAAATAAAAGAGGTGAAAGACTTCTATAATGAAAACTACAGAACACTAAATAAAGAAATTGAATAATTGAATAGGATCTTAGAAGATGGAAAGACCTCCCATGCTCCAGGATAGACAGAATTAATATTGTCAAAATTGCAATACTATGCAGATTTAATGCAATTCCTATTAAAATACCAATTCTTCATAGAACTAGAAAAAGCAATCATGAAATTCTTCATAGAACTAGAAAAAGCAATCATGAAATTCATTTGGAAAACTAAGAGACCCAGAATAGCCAAAGTAATCCTTAGCAGGAAGAGTAAAGCAGCAGGCATCACAATACTAGACCTTAAATTATACTACAGAGCCATAGTAATAAAAGGGGCATGGTATTAGCATCAAAACAGACATGTGGACAATGGTACAGAATAGAAGACACAGAGACAAACCAACATAAATACAGTTATCTCATACTAGACAAAAGTGCCAAAAACATTCACTGGAGATCAACAAATGATGCTGGGAAAATTGGAAATCCATATGTAACAAAATGAAATTAAACCCCTATCTCTAACCCTGCACAAAATTCAACTCAAAGTGGATCAAAGATTTAGGCACTAGAACACTAATAGATACTGTGTCTACTAGAAGAAAAGAGTAGACCCAAATCTTCATCATATCGGCTACAATCTGACTTTCTTAACAAAACCCCTAAAGCCAAGAAGTAAAATCAACAATCAATAAATGGGATGGATTCAAACTAAAAAGATTTTTCCCAGCAAAGGAAACAATCAATACCATGAAGAAAGAGCCCACATAATGCGATAAAATCTTTGCCATCTGCACCTCAGATAGAGCATTAAAGAACTCAAAAAACAACACCAGAAAAAAGAAAATAACCCAATCAATAAATGTGCTAAGGAACTGAACAGAAGAATAACAATCAATCAACAAATATATGAAAAAATGTTTAATATCTCTAGCAATTAGAGATGCTAATCAAATCAAAATCACTTCATTCATAATGGCAATTGTCAAGAATACAAGCAGTAATAAATGTTGGAGAGGATGTGGGGAAAAAGGTACACTCATACATTGCTGGTGGGAATGCAAATTGGTGCAATCATTATGGAAAGTGGTATAGAGATTCCTGAGAAAACTTGGAATGGGACCACCATTTGACCCAGTTATCCCACTCCATGGTCTATCCCCAAAGGTCTTAAAATCAGCATACTACAATGAGGCAGTCACATCAATGTTTATAGCAGCACAACTCACAATAGCTACAATATGCAACCAACTTAGGTGTCCTTCAACAGATGAATGGATAAAGAAAATGTGGTCTATGTACACAATGAATATTACTCAGCCTTAAAGGAGAATGAAATGATGGCATTTGCCAATTAATGGATAGAGCTGGAGAATATCATGCTAAGTGAAATAAGCTAATCTCTGAAAAACCAAAGGCTGAATGTTTTCTTTGATAAGCAGATGCAATTCACAATAATTGGGGTGGCAAGGGAAGAATAAAGTTAGTTTGGATTAAGTAGAGGGGAGTGAAGGGAAGAGAGGGTACATGGGGGTTGAAAGGATAGTAGAATGATTTGGACATTATGACCCTATGTGCTTATATGACTTCATGACTAATATGATTCTACTCAGGTACAACCAGAAAAATGAGAAGTCATAGTCCATTTATGTATGATGTGTCAGAGTTTATTCTACCATCATGTATAACTAATTAGAACAAATAAAATAATAAAATAATGAATGGTGACAGCCATGGACTGGAGAACAATGAATGGGAGTTACTACTTTATGGTGGCAGAGCTTATTTGGAATGACAAAACTTTTCTGGAAACAGAAGGATGTGTAATATTGGGAGTGTAATTAATACCACTGGGTTGCCCACTTAACATGGTCAAAATGGCAATTTTCATGTTTCATGTCTCCTACAACAAGAAATACTTTATTAAGTTTTAAAACAATTTTCATTTTAGAAAAATGGAAAAAAGAATATGAACTACGTTAGTGATGTTAATGACGACTCTTCTTTACTTCTTCTTAGCTGCCCAGATCAATGGTGTCAACCTGGATAATGGTTTGGCCAGTTGCAGGAAGGGGTGCTGTCAGAAAAAGGGGAGAAAGATGTGCATGAAGGTTATCAATATAAAAACTAAGACCTGAAGACCACTTATGAATACAATTTTCTTAAACAGCACGTATTTTAATACCTGCCCAAACCACTCTTAATCAGTACATAACGTTCATAGTTAAAAGCAGAGTTATTTTCATTTTTCTAATTTCCAAAAATCTATGGTTAAACAGCCCACAAATACACTGATGCCAGCATTGAATGGGAATGATAGTTGGTAATATACAAAAACTTACTAAACAGTATTAAACTTTTATTCTTGGCAGATGAAACCCTAAAATGTAGCAGCTTCCAGTAAGGTGCTAATTAATGAATAGTGAAATGTTATTAACACTCTGAAAACTTTGTTAGTTATTCAAATAAAGTTAACATAGTCCAAAAATGGCATCATTTCCAAATTTACCTGTAACAATTCCTTGGCTGAACCCCTTTCCTCAACATCTATTTCCAAACATCGATTTAAGAAATCTCAAAATATTGGGGAAAGCTTCCCTGCTTTTGGAAGTTCTGGAGTTCCATTTCTTGCAATCAGGAGTAAGGCCTAAAAATAGAACATCTGTGACCTTTTTTTCCTGGGGGCGGGTTAGTGAGAATTGAAGCCAGGGTCACTTTACTAGTGAGCTACATCTCTAACACTTTTTATTTTTGAGACAGGGTCTCCCAAATTGTTGAGGATGGCCCCGAACATGAGATCCTCCTTCTTTAGCCTCCCAAGTCACTGGGATTTCAGGTGAACAACCACTGGGTAGGGTATTTGAGACATTCCTTAAGGTAGCTCAACAAAGTCATAATGTACTTTATCTAACTTATGGAACTCTGTGTGTGTGTGTGTGTGTGTGTGTGTGTGTGTGTGTGTGATCAAATCCAGGACCTTGTGCTTCCTGGGCAAGCACTCTATCAGTGAACATCTCCAGCCCATCTTAATTCTTCAAAGACAATCTCTATAAATACTAAAGTGAGTAAAGTGAGATTGTCATTATCTCTACCTGTTTGAAATTTGTATCTTCCTGCCTCAGCCTCTCCAGAAGCTGAGATTACAGGTGTGTGCCATCAGGCCTGGCAGCTTCATCTTTTCTGTTATGAACTGTAAATGCAATACATCTAGCTTAAGAAAACAAAATCAACACAACAAAAACTCCACCTGCAGTAAATAAAAGTATAAAAAAAATGATGACATACCTACTATTAATGTGTACTATCCTGTTAAACATTTGCAAGTTTTTTAAAAGTCACATTTCAAAACAATTGGATTTACTGAAACTCTCTTCCTTAACTAGCTATATGCCAGCTTCATCCTGCCTAATAATGGATCATAAAAGAGCTAAGTTGAACAGTGACTTAGAATATGGGTGTTTTCATAATTTAAACAACTATCTTTAGAAAATCTTTGTATACTTTAATGTTTGATTATTACCTTTAAATTTCTAGAAATGAAATTATTTCTAATTAATTGACTATTTTTTAGTAGAAATTTTTAGGATTTGAAATTAAGCAGACGATATAGACCATCGCTGAGTGGCCTGGTGAGACTGAAGGAACACTTTAATAGATCTCGTTGACCTTCTTTAATACTGAGAAGACAATTATATAGCCTTGCAAATGTATTTTCCAAATGCATACCTGATCTTAAAATGTGGATCCTAAAATGTGTCCATATTAACCCATTTTCTTATTGTTAACATCTAGTATTACAGTACAGTATAGTTATCACAAATGATATATATGTGTATATATATCTATATATAAATACATTTTTAATGTTTTTTTTGTGTGTGTTTGTGGTGCTGGGACTTGAACCCTAGGGATTTGTGCATGCTAGGCAAGTACTCTACCTCAAATAAATAAATATGGAAATACTTCTATTAACATCTGCAGTTTAAATTAGAGTTCACTCATATTATAGAATTCTGTACATGTTGAAAAATGAATATTATCATGTATCTACCATTATAATATCATACTGAATATATTCATTGTCCTAAAACCCTGCTCTTCATCCTCTCCACGATCCTGCAATCACTAATTTTTTTAAAAATTCTTCATACATGAGATGTCCTTAACTTATTTCTATTTTTAATTTTTTTGTGATGCTTCAGATAGAACTCAGGGTCTCAAGCACGCTAGGCAAGAACCCTATCACTGACGAACACTTTCAGCCCACGTACTATTCTTGGAATTGTATAGCATCTAGTCTTTTTAGACTGAATTTCTTCTCTAAGCAATGTGCATTTAAAGACCTTATAGAGCGTAATATGCCCATACCATAAGCATGTAAGAAATTTTCCATATTCTTTCCCTGTAATAAATAAAGTAGATAAGATAAAGTTCTTTCATGTCTTTTTGTGTTCTGATAGCTCGGTTTTTATCAATGAATGATATTCTATTATATGGATGTAACATATACATTTGATTTTCATTTGTTTAGTGGTGCTGGGATGAAACCCAGAGCCTCAGCATGCTAGGCATGTGCTTTACCACTGAGCTCCACACAGTACTTACATTCCCTTTGTGAAAGACATCTTGGTTCCAGATTTGGCAATTATGAATAAAGATTCTATAAACATTTGTGTATAGGTTCTTGTGTGGACATGTTTCAGTGCATTTGGGTAAATACCTAGGAATACATGGGTTATATGGTAAGGTCATGTTTAGCTTTGTGGGAAACGGAACAATTTCCTTCTGGAGTGGAGCATCCCATTAGCAATGAATGAGTGTTCCTGTTGCACCACATTCTCACTCCGTATTTGGTACTCAGATTTTTTGGACTTCGAAATTCTAACAGGTGTGCAGTTGTATCTCATTGTTATTTTAATTTATCAATACCCTAACTACATACATGTTTAGCTCTTTCCATACGCTTATTTACCACCTATATATCTTCTTTGGTGAGTTCCTTATTTAGATCTTTTTCCATCCCCTGCTCTTTTGTTCAGTGCTTGGGAATGCAGACCCTCACATATGCCTGGCAAAAGCTCAGTTACTTGCTACAGCCCAGAAGATTCTAACTTCTCTTTAAATGTGGTGTTGAGGATTGAACCCACTGACTTGCCCATGCTAGGCAAGTACTCTACCATTGGACTACTACCCCAGCCCTAAGAAGATTCTAATTTTAAAGAAGTCCAATGAATTCTTTCACGGATGGTCCTTTTACTATTGTACTTAAAAACACTGCCAAACACAAAGTCACCTAGATTTTATCCTGAATTGATTTTATTTTAAGACATCATGCCTGAGATAGCAATCAATTTCAGGTTAAGATCACAAGACTGTTGGAAGCTTCAATACTTCCATCAGAAGGGATAAAGATGGGAGCCCACAAAATACACAAGCTCAGCATTACCATCCCACCCTCAACCTCCCAACCTGCCCCCAATTTTCTCCCCACCCTGATATCACTCTCACTTTTCTCTTTACCTTCATTTATGTTAATGATCATAAGCATCCCATGACTTCCAGTATTTCCACTCTAATGCCCCAGTGGCTCTGAACATTCTCCTCACCTCACCAGCTGTGCTTTCAGGGCCAACATTTCTTCTCTCACTCCTCTAGGTCTAGAGCTGAAGCAAGTGTCCTTTTGGCTTTTCATTGCTCTTTGAAGTCTTCATCATTCTTTTTCTCTCATACTCAGGCTTTTGACTACAAGTCTACCTCTCCTTGTTTTAAATACTTACTAAACTCCAGGTCATTCCCTCCTCACTCCTTCGAGATCCTAACTCTTTGCACTGTTACCTCCCACATTACTCCTGTCATAAGTCGTGGCTATTTCAGTAGCTTCACAGACACACGCCACAGTTCCTTGTCTTCTTCTCTCATGCTCTCATGTGCTAGCCTTTCTCACCACATGCACTTATGTTCTACCCTCTACCAGAACAGACACCAGAAACTGCAGCTCTGAAGTTGTTCTTGCACTCTACCTCCTATCTTTTGTCCTCCTAGGACTCCAAGGTCAGCAATCCTATGACTCCACTGGGACCTAAAATCCCATAGGTCTTTCAGTGTTCATCTTTTCTTCCACAGGCCACTTCCATGACCCTCTCCCACTCCCTTGACAGCATTTATCTGACTAAAATGTGGTTACAACTCTGTATTTCTTTCTTGTATCCATGCAGCTCAATGTAGAGGGATAAACACCACTTATGCACGATGTCTGGCATCACTGAAGATTGATATGCACTACCCTCCTGTGGGCTCTTGGTGCCTTCAGCAACCATGCTAGACTTCCCTGCTCCACTTACTCTCCTACTCTCCTTTCCTGTTCTAAGACATATGCTCTCAGTTCTCATGTCTCCTTAGGTGCCTCGTGGCTGTTGCCATTTCTCAAGTTCCCTTGTTTTTGATGATTGTAGACAATTTTGAAGAATACTGGTCAGGTACTATATAATACATTGTAGGATACCCTTCTATTGAAATGTATCTGACTTTTTAAATGATTATATCAAAATTATGTGTTTTTGAGAGGAAGATTTCAGAGTTAACAGTGCCACTTTCCTTTTCTTCTCTTGCAGTACTGGGGATTGAATCCAGGGGTGTTCTACCATTGAGTTATAGCCCCAGCCCTTTCTATTTTAAAATTGGAGACAGTGTCTCACTACATTGTGAAGGTTAGCCTCCAAATTGTGACCTTCTTGCCTCTGTCCTCCAAAGAGATTGGCCACTATGCCTGGCAATAGTACTGCACTGATTGAATAATATTAAGATTACATACTAGCAACTTGACTTATGACTGCTGTGGTTGACCTTGTCACCTGGTCAAGGGCTTGTTAAGTTTTTCCACTGTTCCATTTCTCTTCCCCTTCCATACTGTGTTCACTAGAAGTCACTACGTGCAGTCCATTCTTGAGTAATCCTCTACTTCCTGCAGGGTGGAACATCCACATAAACTTTTAGAGTTCTTCGGTGTGGGTGATTGATCGGTCTCTTCTCCACATTTATTTATTCAATCATTTATATCAACATGAACTCACAAATATTTATTTTAAATTTCAAGTTATAATTCCTTACTACTTCATTTTGATATTCAAATTTTCCCAGCTTTGTTTATTAGGAGCTCTCTAAGTTGCACCCTATGATAAACCTCCCCCAATGTGGCCTTTTTTCAAAAAACAATTAAATGTTTATCTTTAAGTGACTAATAGTAGTTTTATCTATTTATGTGATACAATGTGATGTTTTGATATTTGTACACATTGCTGCATCTTTTTTATTTAATGATTTATTTTTGTGGTGCTAGGGATTGAACTCAGGGCTTTACACACAGTATCACAGGAGGCAAGTGCTCTACCACTGCTATATCTCCAGCCCAGCATTTTTCCTTTCTATATGATTCCTTAGTTATTAGGTGCAACTCTCTCTTTCACTATTTAATATTTGCATCTTTCAGTGCTCACACTCTACCCTCTACCTTCAAATGATATACCCTGTGACACAGGACAAGACCCCTAGGGTTCTTCCCTTGGTCCTAAAGCTTTTGTTGTCCTATTACATATGCATGTCTTCAGCCTCCACTGTTATTATATTTATTTAATCAGTTTTAACTTTTAAAGATATTTACCTAACAAAGATTCATATGTTTACCCATAAATTTATATGTACTTTCAGCTTTCATGTGTTTGAGAAAGCTGTTATTTAACTTTTGAAAAGTAGATTTCTGGGTTGATTTTTTATTTCAGAACTTCATTACATATTTACTAAAACACTTGAAACTGTCTCACAGCTTGTTGATGCTACTGCATTTAAAATTTATTTTTCATTTCTCTCTTTATGTTTCACTGTGCCTCATTTCTATTGCTATGGTACTCTATCACTAATCCAACCTCAAATATTAGAGTTTCCATAACATGCCAGCCTCCAGGGCCACATTTCATCCAGTCACACTCCTTCAGGTAACAACCAGTCCCTTCAAAGGAGGATACACTGGCTGGTTATGACCCTCACAATGCTATCATTTCACTTACACATAGTCCTGCATTAACACAGGAGCTTATCAGGGACACTTCATATCCAAACCACAACACAAAACTAAGCTCAATTTGGGTCTTTCAAAATATACCTTCCAAATGTCTGTCTTTTTAATAACTGAAACATAATTATAAAATTATTAATGACCTGTTTACTAATTCTTTTATCTGTGTCACTGTGGGTTGGATTCAGCTGAATACTTTCTCCTCGTGATGGACTATGTTTTGCTACCCTTTGCCTTTCTGTTCGATCTTTGACTAGGTATCTGGGTGCTTGTTGGGTCTTGGCCACAGCTGGATTCCTATCAATATTCTCCTATGTTTCCATGCAGATCAAGGCTTCTTTTATTTGAATGACTGATCTATGTAGACCACATGGAGGATCTATGGAGACCACACAGGAGGCAGAGCTTTATTTCTGGCTCTCTTTGTCTTTGGACAGTCTTGAGTATCTCCTTTTCCTTTTTGGCATGGAGGTGATCTTCACAAAGCTTGTGATCTTCCCTGGTTTCTGATACATGGGCTTCAGCCAGGTCAGTCAAGATTCTCACATGTCTTGTTTGACTTCAGCATGTGGGTATGTTCCCTGAGAATCTGCTTTGTTTTGGGCCATGTTCCTTCATCTCCAGGACAGGCTCTGATACAAGTGGATCTTCTTAGATTCATGGTATCTTGTGAGCAGCTGGTGCACAATTCCCACCCTTCTCATCCAGGTTACCTTTTCTCACCTAGATCACAGCACTGTCCTTCCTTCAGGTCAAGGTGTTTTTCCAGATTGAGCCTGGAAATGCACAGTCAGGCTCTCACAAGACCAGCCCATCTATCATCAGCTTTTGGATCTACTGATAGTTGATTACATATGGGATTTAACTGGTTTCACTGGAGTCCAACTAAACCTTCTCTTGGCCACAGTATAAGACACTGAAAACTAGCCTCTTCTGAGACCTAGGTATAAACATGGTTGTATTTGTGGCCCTATAAATATTCCCAAGCTTTGTACTGGTATCCAGTTTTAAGTTCTTTGGGTCTTATTTCTAAGATTTGTTAAGTGGAACTGAAGCAGTGTTTAATTTAAGGTGATTACTTCCATCATTAAGACAAGGCTTTTATGCCTCCTCTACTCAATATCTAAGTTTTCCATGGTGGCTGAATGAAACAGGCACTATAATAAAGCCTATAGATGTGGCAAGGTCTACTGTTTCCAATCTTGTTTTCTGAGCTGGGGTCTCACTATATTGTCCAGACATGAGCTCTAGAGATCCTCAGACTTCCCACTAGCTGGGACTACAGGTGCTTTTTTTTTTTTTTTTTTTTTTTTTTTTTTCACCATCACTCCTAGTCCCAGAGTTTGTTTCCAAAGATGGAGATTGAACTCAGGGCTTTGTACCTGTTAGGCAAATACTCAACCACTGACCTGGTTCTTTTGAATCTTATCAGATAATTATACCTTAGTTCCTCATACCAATTGTTTCTTCACACGAATCTCTGTGCAATTTTTAAGGGGGGCCCTCCACAGGTCTTGGGAGTCCTCAGCTTTCCTCCCTTCACAGCTTTTCCAGTAACATCCCATCTGGCTTATCCCTATCTGTACATGGCCTGGAAACTGGGGCAGTTGTCATTTCAATTGTTACTCACTTTCAAACATCACTGTCCTTCATTCACTGTCTGATGCAGTGTCTAGAAAACCACTGATTCATATAATCTGCTTTCCGGGGGATGTTCATGCAAGGAGGGTTTATCTGGCCCCTGTTACTTCATTGTGATAGGAAGCAGATGCCCCCATTCATCAAGTTTTCACCACCGTTACATGCAAATTGATCAAGGCTCGGTCTTCATCTTTACTGAAATAAAGTAGTTTCTGTCAAGCTGATCTCTCCCTCACTTTTCACCTGTGGATTTCAGGGCATATCTTTATCTAGTTTTACCTATAGTTCCTGCCATTCCTTCTTAATCTCCTTGCTGGTCTGCCTCATCAGTTCTCAGATATGGACCTGTGTCAGGGTGCCAGCTATCTCTTTGTCTGTCTAAACCCACTTGAACTTGTGCCCTCATCTTGCCTTGCAGCTTTAGAGAACATCTGTAGCTAAGGAGCCTCAAGTTCATATCTCCAGCCTGGATCCCAGACTTCCACACCCCACACTCTCATCAACACATCCACCTGCCCATCTCACTAGGTGTCCTAACCTTAACAAGTCCAAAGTAGATTAAAATGATGTCCACTGTCCTCCCAACTACCCTCCCAACCCCTCCACTCTTCCTGCAGTCCTTCCCATCTCAACTAAGGCAAACTTCAATTTCATTTCATCTTAGATAAATAGTCAGCATCCTCACAAATCACTCCATGGTGCCTCGTTTCCCTGACCACCTCATTGCCTACTGTTTGCTCAATGCACTCTAACTATGCTGAAATCCTTAAAGATCTTCGAATGCAGCAGGAACTTTCCTTCTTTAGGGATTTTGTAATTGGTCTTTCTTCTGCAATTACACCTAGGTAAATAGCATGCTCTTCCCTAGTTAAATAAGCATCGCTCTCTTACATCCTTTGACCAAATGTCATCTCAGGGAATCCCTCCAAAAGCACCCTTTTAGAAGCAATCTCCTGACTCTCTCTCTCCCCTTGCCAGTCCCTGAACTCAAAGATTCTATTGTTAATGTATTATTCTTATTTACCTTATTGTTTCTTTCCTTCCACTAAAATGTAGGCTCTAAAAGAGCAGGAATTTTTGTTGGTTCTCTAGGCTTCAACTTAAATAATGCCTAGCACAAAACAGGAATTAAACTGAATATTGAGTACATAAATAAATTAAACTAGAGGGTTTTGAAAATTGTTCCAAAAAGTGTTCTGAATTTATCACATATTGAAATTATTTTATCTGCTTGAAGTGGAATCTTTGGCAATGGGGCAAAAATCTTTCAGAAAACAATATCTAAATCCAATTCCCTCTGTTGTCTGGCCTTTTTAATTTAGTATAGTATTTCAAGGGTTCACATTACACATTTATCAGTACTTCCCTTTTATGGCAAAATAATATTCCACTGTTCATCAAATGACAGCTAATTGGATGGTTGCCATGTTTTGCTGTTCTAAATAATTCTGCTATGAACACTTGGTGCAAGTTTTGTGTGCACATGTGCTATTGCTGCCTTTTTTCTTTTGGCAGTGCTGTGGATTGAACCCAGGTCCTTGTGCATGCTAGGCACTCTACCATTGAGCTACATCTGCCATCCCATGCTTTTAATTCTCTTGAATGTATATATAGTAGAGAAATTGCTAGGTCATGTGGTAGCTGAACATTGACTTTGCAATGAACTGTCAAATTGTTTCTAAAGCAGTGCAATGTTTTAAATTCCCACCAGCAATATATGAGGGTAATCTTTTTTTTTATTTTTGTAGTTCTAGGAATTGAACTTAGGAGTTTTCTACCTCTCAGCTACATGCACAGTCTTCTATATTTTATTTTGAGTTGGGAGTTTTATGAAGTTATCCAGGCTGGCCTCCAATTTGGAATCCTCCTACCTCAGCCTCCAAGTCCCTGGGATTACAAGTATGCACCACTGTGTCTGGCCAACAATTCCAATTTTCCCACATTCTCACCAGCACTGATTACTGTGTAACATTAGGTTTAAAGTGATGTCCTGTGGTTTTGATTTGTATTTCCTTAATTACTAATGAGGTTGGACCACATACAGTAATTTTAAAGGAGATGGGAAGATGATTGAAATTCTTTACCTCAACTACTAGAGTATTTACTTGTTCAAAGTCTACCCTATTTGAAAATGGGTTTGAACACTATCAGGTATGCACATTTCTCAGAGGTATGACCTTGCTTTCCTCTTTTCTGGATCTTGGGGTACAGAAGATGAAGTCCAAAGTTCATAACCTGATTGCCATATCCAGGGTATTTAAATGTGTTAGAAAAGGTACCTTAACTGTGTAGGAAAAGGCATCCAGGGGTTGGAGTTGTGGCTCAGTGGCAGAGCACTTGCCTTGCATGTGTGAAGCTCTGATTTTGATACTTAGTACCATGTATAAATAAATAAAGGATTCATTGACAACTGAAAAGATATTTTTTAAAAAGACATCTAACTAGGGTACTTTTACTATGTAGAAAGGTGAGAATATCCTTACTTACACCCCAAACAAGAAATCATACCACTTACTAATAAAAATTTACACTCTTTAGCCTACTCTTTTAGCTCTAAAACTCAGAAGCAGTGTGATTTGTAGATACAAAGTAAGGGCAGAGATTAGGTTTTCTCAAGTTTAGATTCTAAATTCTGGACCAATGAACAACAGAAGGAAGCCTGAAATTCATCTTAAGGAAAAGCATTTTTCTTACAGTAAAGTTGGCTTCAAGTGGTCTTACCCTTGAGGGACCTTTCTGAAGGTATGGAGGCTCTCCTTGGATCATCTCAATAGATATGACACACAGAGATCATATATCAACTTTAGTCCCATAACTTCTCCCTGTAACCATTTCTGGTGCCATCCAGCAAGGTGCTCCAAGCATGAAGTGACTTTGTCCTGCTCAGGGGTGACGTGAGCACAAAGCAAAGTCAGCTAAGATACAACAACAAAACATCGAGAAGTTAATAGCTTCTAGGAATGGTTTTGTAAGAGAGCTCACCTCAGATGACATAATTACATTTTGACTATTAGGATCTTTTATTTTTTTAAAAAAAAATTTAATAATAAAGAAATCCAGACTGGGATTAAAATATTTTGATGATATTATATACTTCCATTTTTTGCTTTTTCTTCCTACAACACAGTGCAAGTTATTAGGAATGCTTTTATTCATTATTTTATTTATTTATTTTTTGGTACTGGGGATTGAACCCAGAGGCACTCCACCACTGAGCCACATCTCCAGCCCTATTTTGTAATTTTTATTTAGAGACAGGATTTTGCTGAGTTGCTCAGGGCCTTGCTAAGTTGCTGAGTCTGGCTTTGAACTTGTGATCCTCCTGCCTCAGCCTTTCAAGTGCTGGGATTACAGGCGTGCACCACCGCGCCCGGCTAGGAATGTTTTTATTCTTAATGATACATTTTATCCTAAAAATTTTAGCAAAACTGAAAGAGTTCCAAAAAGGTGGGGTGTCAATCACCAAAGGTGGACACCAAACCTAAATGCAGTGAATCAGGCAAAGGTCAAGACTCTGAAACTAGTTTAGAAAAAAATAAAGAGAAGCTAGAATCACTAAGCATACAATTCAGCAGAGAACTTAGGAAAAAAAAAAAAACACATTTAAGTGCAGTTATACTGACAAGGTACTCACCAGCATTAATCTACTCCAACTACCTCAAGTATAACTGAGGAAGAGAAAACCTACTTTAGTACTTGATATTAATTTTGGGCAAAGTCAGTATGAAAATTTACAATCTTTTCTTCTACTGTTGAAGTCATTTAACTATGTGATTAACTACATGTATCAGGTCTGCAAGCTTCAGACTATTTTGTATTTACGTAAGAATAATATCTATGAACTGCTTGATTTGTTTTACCCAAGTAAGATATTTTGTAATATGTTTATTTCCAAGATCTTCCACATTAGTACATTTATCTGCCTCATTTTAAAAACTATAATATATTACCATGTATAAAAATAGCAAATTACCAGTTCTTTACTGTTTGACATTTAAGATAGTTTTAGTTTTTCTTTACCATGTTGCAGAGAATATCCTTTTACTAATTGTGGTGCATATATTTAGTAATCCATAGGAGTGATTACTGAAAATAGAAGTGTCAGGTAAAATAATATTTATAAAGAACATGAGTGTTTATAAATGCCAGGTACCATTACAAGTATATTGTAAAACTATCTAATCCTCATGATAACCCTATGAGATAGGTAATTTAAAAAAATTTGTTCTGGGTAATTTACCTTTTTTTGTTTTTGTACCTGGGTTTAATCCCTGAGATATATACCCAGGTTTTCTAAATATTCTATTTAGAGATAGGGCCTCCCTAAGTTGCTATAGGATTTTTCTATGTTGCTGAGGCTGGCTTTGAACTTGTAATCCTCCTGCCTCAGCCTCCAGAGCTGCTGGGAATACAGGTATACACCATTGGACCTGACCTGGGTAATTTATTTTAAAATTATTTATTTATTTATTTATTTATTTATTTATTTATTTAGTGTGGGGGAGGTGGTGCTGGGGAATTAATCCCAGGGTCTTCTGTACACTAGGTGAGTGCTCTACCATGATCTATAACCGCAGGCCCAAGTACTTTTCTTGTGGGGGATAACTATGGATTGAACCCAGGATTGCTTAGAAACTGAGCCACAACTCTAGCCTTTCTTATTTTTTATTTTCAGATAGGGCCTCACTAGGTTGCTTATGGCCTCACTAAATTTCTGAGGCTGGCTTTGAACTTGTGATCCTCCTGTCTCAGCCTCCCAAACCACTGGGATTACAAGCAAGCACCACTGTGCCCAGTCCCAGGTATGCCTACTGTGTCTCATGTGGAAAAATGTTAGAAAAGTGGGATATTTTCCTTGTCATCTCTGAGGTCAGGGTCATATATCCCTCTTCTTGATGAAGCTATACTGTACAATACTCAGAGAATGCCAGAGTACAATGAGAAAAATTAGAGTAACAGATGGCAGGAACAAATTAAAATTTATCTGTTTAAAATAGCTTCAACACTATAACTGTCTCAGGCATTGCTTCTTTACATTTTTAACCTCCACAAAAAATCTGGTGATTGGTACTATTATCCTGCTCAGTGAATAAATGAGAAAACAGACACAAAGAGATTAACTTGCCCAAAATTATTCAGCAAATAGGAGCAGATCTGCTATTTAAAACCAGTCTAGTCCCTCCCTCTGTCCCTCCCTCCCTCTTCTCTTCTTCTCTTCTCTTCTCTTCTCTTCTCTTCTCTTCTTTTCTCTTCTCTCTCTTCTCTTTTCTTTTCTTTTTTTTTCTTTTCTTTCCTCTGAGCTGGAGATCAAACAGGGGCATTGTATATGCTAGGCAAATACTCTATCACTGAGTTACATCCCCACTCTCTGCCTTGGATTTTTAAAACTTCTTCAACACTCTTAGAAAATGATAAACAAGTCCATATAACTTCTAGGCCTTTTCAGGTTTAAATGCTTAATAGTACACAATACTTGGTAAATAAGCATAAATTCTTTAGAAAGTACTTCAACAGTAGAGAATAAACTTGCAGTTATTTGCACTTGAACCCTGATGTACTCAGAAGTCTAACCACTGCGAGCCACTGAGAGAAGCAGGTTAAGTGGGTAGTCTGGTTGTATTCAGGGATTCATCAATGTAATGTACCATTCCTTTTCATTTCTTCTCTGGTAGATTGTATGTCAAACTATATGCTTATCCTGATGCCACCAGTGATAGAGTATGCTAGGGGTAGAGCTCAGTGGTAGAGCACTTGCCTAGCATTTGTGAAGCCCTAGGCCTGATCCCCAGAACTGAAACAAAACAAACAAACAAAAAACCACAATTAAAAATAAATAAATACAATAATGTTATTGTGTTCATCTACAACTAAAAATATTTAAAAAACAAAACTGAGGGTAAATTCCTCCATTCCTTAAATATAAGAATAAGATGAGATTTTAAAAATTTCTTTGCCCCATGGTTTTTCAATGTAAACTGAAAGGATGAATTATACACTTGGGTAAAGTTAACTGTATTTTTCTTCTTATTCCCATCAGAGTAGAACAAAAAACCTGCACATTATTTGTAACTACTAAAAATCTCATTCAAAATATTCTATTATACAAAAAAAACAGATATAAATGGTGATTATGATATTATATCTGCCAGATAATTAATCGAATTCTTGAAAAGAATTGAAGAACAGAAAAGTCCTTGCACAAATAAGTTGAAATAATTGTCACAATTTAAAAATTTTGGCACATAAAAGAAGACCCAAGTTGCAGTTACAGCAACTCCTAAAATTGATTTATATCAATTATGAAAACAATTGAGAAAACCAAATTAAGTATATATAGATAAATTCTTCTTAAGTTTTGATTAGTTATAAGTGACCAAGCATTTTGTTAAAGGCTATAATATTCAGAACTATGAAAGAGGTCTAATTTCCTTCCTTTAACCAATTGGTGGAACACAACTCAGAATTAAATTTTTAAGAAATGTTATCTTAATAAAAATAATTCACTATGTATTATGCAGAGTTTATAATTTGCTATGTATTGCACAATAGTGCCTCATAAACTTTAATAATTTTGTCATTTATGACAATGATCCCTATGAAATCAGGACAAAGTAGTGTCAGTTTCAATGACAATAAGCAAACCATTAACCTAAGTCTCCTCTATAGAAAAAGTTACAGACAGACAGATAAAATACTTCTTGTTGACTTAGATGTAGGAATTTGGAAAATTCTACTAGCTTAAGCAAATAGTACATCTAGAAATTCATTAAAAAATATAAAGAAATGAACGGTGTCTTCACCTTCAGTGAGCTCAATAAGCCAGATGCAGACTTACTGATATTAAAGTTAAACATGTGTCTTGCTTTGTCTGCAAGTTCTAGTTCCCAATTTTAGGGGGTGTGAGAGGAGGGACATAGGATTTGTCCTACAGAGACAGACCTACATCTCCCATCCTTTTTATTTTCTATTTTGAGGCAGGGTCCCACTAAGTTGCATAGACTTAAGTTACTAAGTTGCTAAGACTGGCCTTGAACTTGTGATCCTCCTGCCTCAGCCTCCTGAATCACTGAGATTTCAGGCATTAACCACCATACCTGACTAAGTAGCATATTTTCATTAGCACCCCATTTATTCTCAAAAGTGGCCCTGTCTGGATGATAATCTATTATGTTGGCTATAATGAGATTTACTGATGAATTTAGTTTTTCAAAGGCCTTAACTGGGCATGCGTGTAAATCCAGCTACGCCACAGATGGAGGTAGGAGGATCACAAGTTCAAGGCCAGCCGAGGCAACTTTTGAGACTGTTTCAAAATACAAAAATAAATAAATAAATAAAAGGGCTGGGGATGTAGCTCAGTGGCAGAGAGCCCCTCAGTTCAATCCCAATACCACAAAAAATAAAAAGGCCTATTCCTCATTCCCAAGGTATCTTACACATAAAGGGCTGAAACTCTCATTTGAGATTAAACAATATGGGATCCCTGGCAGAGAATGTGTACAATAAAAATTGCCTGTGCAGAAAAACTTTCCTTTTATTCTTCTCTC